>JADLZL010004837.1:0-151674 GCA_015844335.1 Chrysopogon serrulatus | reverse complement strand
TCATGGCCATGCCCAATGACAAAGCGCCCGGCCGGATGGCTTTACGGGCCTGTTCTACAAGGCAACCCGATATATCATCAAGGACGACGCCATGAACGCCTTCCACGCTGCTCGGGCTCGATGCCGAGCCCGAACCACCTAAATGGTGCATTCCCCCTGGTGTTACTTCAGAAGAAGCCTAATCCGTGCACATTGGGGACTACCGCCTATAAGTTTGATTCATAGCTTCAAAGAAGATCTCACCAGTGCCTTGCCAACCGATCGTCCAGGGTGCTCGATGAGCTGGTGGCAAGGAACCAAAGTGCGTTCATCAAAGGAAGATGCATTCAGGACAACTTCAGGGTGGTTCGTCTCTCGTGCAAGGCCATCTACAAGCGGAAAATCCCGAGCTTACTCCTGAAGATCGACATTGCTAAGGCGTTCGACTCGGTCTGCTGGGCATTCTTGCTAGATGTGCTGCGGCATCTGGGGTTTGGGAGGCGATGGCGAGATTGAATGGCCGCGATTCTAAGCACTGCCAGCACAAAGGTGCTCCTCAACGGAGTCCCGGGGAGGCGCATCTGCCATGCGAGGGGATCTAACGCGCTGGTGACCCCTCTCACCGATGCTCTTTGTGCTGGCCATGGAGGTTTTAATCGAACATTCCAGTGGCTTCATGAGACCGGCTTGCTTTCTCCGCTGGGCCCCGGGTCCGTGTAAGAGAATAAGCCTCTACGCGGACGACGTCGTAGTCTTCCTCTCCCCCTCCGAGACTGACCTGCTGTCTTTGAAGCGGGTCCTCCAATTGCTTGGGGAGGCCTCTGGTTTGTTCGCTAACCTAGATAAGTGTGTGGCAACCCCTTTGTGCTGCACCGAGGAGGACATCGCTCGGACTCGGTTGATCCTCGCCTGCAGAGTGGAGGCATTCCCAAGCAAGTATTTGGGCATTCCCCTTTCCATCTTCAGGCTCACCAGGATCGATGAACAGCCACTCATCGACGCGATTGCCTCGCGCATCCTAGCATGGAAGGGGAACATGATGAACGCGGCGGGCCGCTGTACGTTGGTGAAGGCCACCCTATCGGCTGCGTACCGTCCACTTGGCCACGGCCCCGTGTCTCTCGGGCGGGCGACACGGGATCGACAAGCCGAGGCGGGCTTTATCCGGGGCGGCTCCACCTGTGTGGCGGGCGGCCGCAAGGTGGCATGGGCGGTGGTTTGCCGACCGCCGGAGTTGGGTGGCTCGCGTCACGGATCTCAAAGCACGGGGGCTCGCGCCGCTACGTTGGTCGCGTGGCTAAGGCGGGTCGACCCCCAACGCGTGCATGGCAAGGCCTCCCCGACGCAAATGAGCGGGCGGTGTCTGCTTTCTTCAGGGCAGCGACGGTCGCCGTGGTGGGGAGTGGTGAGTCCACATTCTTCTGGACGGATGCCTGGATCCATGGGGAGCGCATCGAACACATTGCGCCTTCGGTCTTCGCTTCTGTGCCCAAACGGCGGCGGGGGTGCACGGTGGCCGGGCCATGGTAGGCGCCGCATGGGTGCACTACGCCGAGGGACCGTGCACGGTCCGACTCTGGCAGTTCGTCATTCTCTCCAACCGCCTGGAGCAGATGCAGCCCGCCGGAGTCCTGCATACTTTTCCCCGGCGCTTCACCGCGATCAATCATACTTTCGGCGCGTGTCGCATACGGTGCTATGTTCCTTAGGTGTTCTAGGCCTCGAGGAGCTTCGTATCCTATGGAAATCGCCGGGCGCCACCGAGAGTTAGGTTCTTCTTCTCGGCTCCTCATGCGTGGTAAATGTTGGACGGCGCATCGACGATGGCGGCATGGGGGCTGCGGGACGCCTGTTCTTGTGTCCTCTCGCGATCGCCGATGAGACCATGGACCATATTGTCCCGGGGTGTGTGTTTAGCAGGAGGTCCGGGACCGGGTGCTTGGCGGCTTACCACTTGCAAGGACTCATTCATGTCGAGAGAGCGATGTCATGACTTGGTGGATGGAGTCCGTGAGGCCGCTGTCGAAGGTGATTCGCCGAGCATTCGACGCGCTCCCTCGATGCTAGTGGCTTGATGTCGTGGAAGCAAAGGAACGCGCGGACGCTCGGGGGTCTTCGAGTTCGCCGTCGAGCTAACTTCTTTAATCCTAGAGGAGGCTACCCTTTGACGGCGGCTTCCCGCCGCCTCAGCCGCCCGGACGCTAGGAGGGTAGGCCCTAGACATCCGCCTCCGGTTCGCGAGCCGTAGCAATATTGACTATGTAACTACAATCTCGTGTTTGCCTTTTGTGTGGGTGTGTGTGTGTTGCGGTAAGCTTTGGCTTACCTTGTCGGGACCTCGGATCTCTATCCGCTTCTGCTTAATGATATACATGCCATGCATGTTCTCGAAAAAAAAGTAGTACATGAGTGCTTATCTTCATCATCCACCGATTCGGGTAATTAACTTCAGCGGTGTTGTGGCTCGTCGCTGGGAAATGCGCACGCTCAATCGTGTGCGCCACGTACAGATCACCTTACTTTTATCCTTCTTATTGCTTTGAGTTCGAAAAGGCAAAACCTTTGGCGCATGATGCAGGTAAAGAAGCCGTGATTTTTAGAGATTGGAGCAATGAGCCAATGACCACATAAGTGAAGTGAACGTAGGCATCATATACTTTTCATGTTAAGTCAAAATATCTCATGTTTGATTAAAATTATATAGAAAATTATAAAGATTTATAAAATTAAATAGATATATTAAAAAATATATAATTAATAAAAACTAATGATATTTATTTGTATCATGAATACTATTATTTTATTAAATAAATTTGAGATATTTTAACTCCCTAAAAAATAGAATGACTTATAACTTGAGATTGATCGAGAGCTACTAGCATGTAGGTAGTGGAGGTGGAGAGTGCCCGTGGTTTTCGAGTCAAAACACGCACATGCCGAATTGCGCTGCTGATGGCTGACTGCTCGAGCCAACTACTGATAGTGGCCTAGTGCTAGTAGTAGTAGGGGGGATCGGAAGAGAAAGAAAAGGCAAAATCGAGCCCGAGTGAGCATGCTGCCGGTGTGTTTTTGTTCTTGAGCTCCTGCTCTGTCGACGTGGATCTCTTGCCTAACCATTACTTTAGCGACTTTCCACAGTCTACCCTCAGTGTGTGTTGTCTGTCTGTCCCCCGGCCAGCTCCAGAATAGTGGCGCATACTTACTGGCATCATCAACTCATCATGTCGATTCTATTATTCCATTCCAACTTGTGTGATCAACTTTAATCCGGACTTCGATCGCCAGCAGCTTACGTCCCATCGATTCCTCCACTGTCGAAACGTGCGCAACTCCTGCAGTACTACTATCTAGATAGCTGCTGCAGTTGCCACTTTGGTGTACTACTGTAGGAAATTAGGAATGTAGGATAGGGCAGCTAGCCCTAGCTAGCCATTTAGTACAGCATAGAGGACAATTCAACGTGACCATGATCCGTGCATCTCACGTTACGTCGTCGTAGCAATGTATACTCTCTAGCTAGTGTTCCAAATCAGGGGCCTGACGGCCTAACCCGTTTATATTATAGACATGACACAAGTGTTCCAAATCAGTGCGCGAGGCATATATCGGGAGACACATCAAAAGATTTGGATAGAGTTCAGCAGGCATATTTTCCAACCATGCATGCATTTACAACATATATCAATAATGGTGGTTATGTTATATGCACCAAGTCCAAGTGCACGTACGAAAAATGAGTTACTACTGCACTAGCTATATATAACAATGTATTAAGCTATTTGTTCATTTCGGCTTATTAGCTATTCGAATGAACTCATAAAAATCAGTCTTTTTCAGTTTGTCGTTGGCTTTATAAGCTAGTCGAATAGGTTATTTAAATTTAAATATGATTCGGTGTACATGCACCATAAAATAGACCGCTGAACAACTCCATGCACCACACGCGTGTACACAAATCTATTGGTGCCAGTTTTATGGTCCAAACTTCCATACAATTTAATTAATTGTTGGTCAAATTTATAAAGTTGACTTCTCTTCTAATAAAATATGATTACCATTTCTAAATGGAGGTAGTGTATAGTAAGCGGTACCAAGGGTAGTACGTTGGTCTTACACGTGTTATTACAATCAGATCATTATACATGCTGGGCTGGGGTACCAGCTGGTACTAGCAAGGTAGTAAATCCAGATTAACAATTGCCATTAGGATACACACAGACAGTTGTTTACTTATTAACTAGCTAGTACACTGTCTGGCGGCTAGCTTGTCTAAGTAATTTTAGTTTCTAGTGATGCCTGGCCCTTGAGAGCCTCGATCTGAGCCTTGCCCCTGGCACCCTTGTTCCTGATGTAGAGCCTGTACTCGTCGAATGTCATCGTCCGGTAGAGCGGCGGCAGGTTCGTGGCGGTGAGCAGCTCCGGCGCCGGGGAGATGGGGACGTCGCCCTTGGGGTTGTAGAAGAGCGCCAGGGATATGCGCTCCTCCTCGGAGTTCACCACCACCCGGTGCTCCACGCTCTTGTACACGGAGTTGCTCAGTATCTGTCGATGAGTGAATAAATTCAAGAAGAAGATTATATATTGATCTTTAGGTAATTAATGAATGACCGCTTCTCTACTTCTTGGTATGGCTAGAAATCATTTAACCTAAAATTAAACACGCACACTGTATGAGATTATAACTGATATATATAGCAGTCGTTGGTCTACCAGTTGAAGTATCTACTACTACTATGCATGCGTGCATGAACAGTAACATGCACCGTACGTATTAAAAAGGCAAGGTGGATTTTTTATACCACGTAAACAGTAGCATGCATACATACTAGTACTCCTAACTGAAGTATATATAGCGGTCGTTGACTTACAAGTTGAAGTTCATTAATAACGGTTACAGTAGTACGTCTGTACTGCACACATGTGGAGCAGGGACTAGTTAATAACTTGTACTGTACAGTACTACAATCTATACAGGTGGAATTGTGTGGAAATATTGCTAGAGGCCATACCGGTGCAACATATGGGATATATTAGATGGTTGGCGTGAACTGTGCATGTGCATGTGCTTTCGCGTGCGTGGCGCGCGTGGTGCGATTCGTCAATTCGTTGTCACCGTAACATGCATGCAACTCTGTCCACGGTATAACTAAGTGCTTCTGCACGACAAATCTAAGATTGCGCTCGATATGATCACCGCCGGCATGTGTTCACATCATGCAGACTAGTATTTATGTGTAGGAGTGGTACTATCTATCTGGTACACGCCGACGATTAGTTTGGTTCAGAGTCAACTAATACCTGAATTAATATAGGTTTTTTTATAACAGAATTAAAACTGTTCCTGATGACACATGCATTGTATTCAGATAAGATTATTGATAGTATCCTTTTTGTCCTTCAAGTGTTTACTAGCTACTAATCAAAAATTAATCATTCATCAGTTACTTATCCAGAGATGATAATGCAGCTAATTAGCTATTCTATTCTTAAATTCCATTCCAACCAATATAATGCAAGGCGAGCGGCAGCGCACTACTAGCTGTACGCGTGTAAGAGTACTGATCGACTAACGACGACAAGACCAAATACTTCACGTTTGTACAGGTAGGTATACGTGACGGTCACGACCTTAATCCGTCGACTTGTAGAAAGCTACGCATCTGGAACTGGAAGTATTTTAAATTCATTATTGAACTTTTCTAGAAGCGCCGGCCGGCCGGACGCGCGCCAGTGCAACGTGCAGAAGATCGATTAGATGCATGCGTATAGTACGTGATGCACCGCGAGAACTGGCGGAATGATCTATATATACCTGGACTTGGTCGCCGACGTTGACGATGAAGGCGTCGCGGACGGGCTGCACGGTGACCCACTCGCCGTCGGCGCGGCGGACCTGCAGGCCGCGGACGTCCTCGTCGGCGAGGAGGACGGTGAGCGCGCCGGGGTCCGAGTGCGCGGAGAGGCCCAGCGTCAGGTCCGGCTGCGGGCACCGCGGGTAGTAGTTGGCGCGCAGCGTCGCGCCGCAGTCCGCCCCGCCGAACGCCCGCTGGAAGTGCGCCTCGTCCAGCCCTAGGCTCACGGACAGCAGCCGCATCAGCAGCTCGCACAGCCGCACCACCTCGCGCCCGTACTCCTCAGACACCTCCCTGCAGTATAAATACAGTATATGTATACACATCAATACCTGAAGCAGCTAGGGCTATACTCCCTCTGTCCCATGAAATATGTCGTCCGGGAATCGTGTTTGTGGGGGGTACGGTTTTCCAACATCAAACTCCATGGGACAGAAAGAGTATACTAGTAATTGTACATGCATATCAGTAACGTACAGATGTAACAACAATCTTGTGCCGTTTTTACTGCAACGAGCAGCCCAGCAGCCAAATTGGCACACTTGGCATATGCAGTGACTAGGAGCGAGCTAGGTCGTCTACTGCGACAGGGACACCCCTAGGAGGAACGTGCTGTGCTACCATAGCTTTGGAATTGTATGCATGTAGACCTTGCGCTGCGCTGCCGCTGTGGCTCTCTCTAGGCATTTTGCATGAAAGCACCATGGACCTACTTTCCGTTTTAATGCACGTGTTGTATTTAGATCGATGCTGAGTCATAACTACGGCGTGACTTATAATTATTTTCTAAGGAATAGGAGTAAGTGTTATCTATATACAGTATATTTTAGGCTCCACGCAATGACTAGGGGACAAAGCTTGCAATGGCTGGAGCGATAAGTACGGCATGTGCAGGGACAGTTACGTTAATCTATTTTTGAGCAATCAATGCACTGTTCTCTGGTAAAACATCACCAAACCTAGCTGATTAATTCATCAAAAATTATTTGTTTAATAAGGAGAGAAAAATTAAGTATAGTTGTGTAGTTTTCGCAGTATGTCACTCAAAACAATTTTTATTTTGGCAAGGACACATGTTTAAACATACCATATATTTAATATTAGACGAAATCAAAGGTCAGCTCATCAAATAAAATCACAAAAATAGTAAAAAACATATGCAGAACATCTGGATAATGTCTTATTTTGGAAGAAAAATAAATTGTGTGTTCATGTCCACATCACGAATTATTCTATCTAGTAGGATGAAAATTTGGAGTTAACTAAACTAATAAGTAAATATATTCATATGAACTATAACATAAAAATGTTGGAGTTCCACTCGATCCATATAGCATGCCCAAAATCATATGAAGAAAATTAAAGGTCAATCATCTCAGCTTTGCATGGTTCAACCAAACTCAAGCCTACTCTGCCTAATAAGAGGGGGGGAAATCTATATTTAGGAACTTTTAATACTCCAATCCTACACATAATGAAGGGTTTCACAAGAACAGTACATCAATTTCTCGTCTAAACACTGAAATGATTTCATGTGTTCCGTCCAAACGGGATGGATGGGAGCTTCGTGTTAATTACCTAGTACCTATATATAGAGATGATGCACACGACGCATGTGCACCACGACATCGCAGGTAAATGCATGCACATGGGCATGCTATAATAGCTCTATCATCAGCTAAGCTTAGGATCTGGGACTGGAAAAAAAAAAAGAGTATCGAACGAAATTGGAAGTACACACGCACGTACTTGCAGCTGGCGGGGTTGGCCGGCCAGAACTTGGCCGTGCTTTGGCCGCCTCCGGCGCGAGGTGGAGGAAGTAGTAGTCGCCCCAGTCGAGGACGGCGCCCTTCTGGACGCCGAGGCGGCTGCCGTAGCCCCCGTACGTGCGCGGCGAGTTGGCGTAGCGCTGCTTCTCCGCGAGCGGGCGGCGGAAGAAGCCGCGCCAGGCCTCCCGCGCCGCGCGCATCAGCTCGGGGCGCACGCCGTGGTTGACCACCTGGAAGAATCCCCACTCGCGGCACGCGCGGACGCGACGGCCTCGGTGACGACGCTGTTGTTGTTGCCGAGGCCGGTGGTGGCGACGCCGCCGTCCGCCAGCAGCAGCTCGCCGAGGTCGACGACCGGAATGCTGATGGTGTCGTCCGAGGGCTGGTGGTCCTTCTCCGGCTGGGCCTGGACTGCCGGGGCCACGGCCACGGCGGTGGGGCGGTCGCACGGCGGCTTGACGTAGCAGCGCGGGATGACGGACAGGCCGCTCTCGGCGAGCGCCTGCACGCGGACGATGGGCTCCGGCCACTCCTGCATGCAGTCCGCCATGGATCGATCTGTGTGTGTGTTTCTGATCGATCTGGCCCTTTCTTCCCTGGCGTGGCGCGCGGCCTATGAATGCAACAGTGAAGAAGTTAGCGATGGGCACACTGATGAGAGCCAGGAATGAAGTACAGTGGGCAGCTGGACATGCTCGATCCTACACGAGCTACAGTGGGAAACGAGGTGACTGCATGTTGCATATGCATTCAATGGGGAAGCAGGTGGGGGAAACACGAGGGGGATCGGTCTACGATCTTGCGAGAAAATTAAACGGGGGCGGGACAAGGCACGAGATGGGATCATGGGAATGCCGGCGGTGACGACGACTGACGACGACGACGACGCGGTGGCGGTGTATGGACGCGTGCTGTATGTGCCGATAAGAACACGATCGGTGGAGCTGGTGATCGATGAGCTTGATAATTTGCGAGAACTAACACAAGAGAGAATTAGCGTAAGGGAACAACGAGACGTACTCTGGGACAATTAGACCTCGAGAGTTCTTGAAGAGAGAGCTAGCTGAGGCTGCTGAGCCTGTGGTGTGCGAAGCCCCTTGGTCCTTGGATGGATGAGTGAGAGACTGGACAGGGGTATATATAGCCAGAGACGAGAGATGGAAAGAGACGTTTTTTTAGAAAAAAATATTGAAGGAGTGAGAGAGGCGAAAAGTTATGGGGCTGGCTTTTGCTCTGCTTTGTTCCGTCCTCTGGGCGAACATTTTGGCTGCTCACCTGGTCTGTTGTCGATCCGTTGGTTGCCGCGGCCGGCCGGGGGCCGACTGGCGACGGCGAGGCACGCGGCTGACAGCTGGGCACCGCCACCGAGGGCGGAAACGTGTTTTTGTGCGTTATATTATTTGTGCCGGACGCTGATGCTGACCACTGCGGGGGCAGCTGGACTCGGTTGTAAGGCTAATCTCAATGGGGTTTCATGTAGTTTTATGGGCATTAAATAGGCTGATGTGGCACAAGATTTATTAAGAGAGAGACTGTGAAAGTTTCATGGGAGTAGAGAGAGTTTCGGGATGAAAACTCTTCCGCGGCTTCCAAAATCTGGATGCATACGAAATCGCCCTTACAAACTCCCATCGGGACTAGCCTAATGGGCACCGCACCGCACCGGCCTCTCTCTCGGCCGCCGGCCCGACAACACCACACTTCGTCTCTGGCGAGCGCACATAATGGTGGTGCATGCAAGCCCTTTTTTATATATATAATATAGGGCATATAAGTATATAAAGTAGGGACCCTATAAAGTACATATATTTAGCGATCGCATGGCATATTTGATATCTCCGCGACGTGCTGGCTGCTGACTGGAAAATGATTTGATTTCTAATAAAACCCAGTATGCAGCCAGCTTCTTGCTTGCTGCCTGCTGAGTCGTAGTACGCCCCTCGCGGCATCACTGGTGACAGTGCCCGTCGGTGCTTCTCCTTATTTCCATTTTTATTTTTTCTCTATATACGGCTGCAGTACTGGTGACAGTGACCGCTGATAAGGACGCTGAGATTGATTATTACTAGTATCAAGCTCGTTCAGCATATGCATAAGATTTCATTCTTTAGAAAGCAGAATATTAAAATTTGGTGAGAATTAGTTTAATAATTTCAGACGAACCAATTTATTTTAAATGTTTGCAGAAAATATAGGATTTAGAAAATTCTCATGTTTTAAAGACGCATAAAAATTTAGTGACAAAGAGAAGTAATTCTGCACATATATGTTTTTTTTTTTTTTTTTTTTTTTGGCAAAACACCCTATATTTGAGCACAAACATGTAACTAACAAAAGAAATGAAACATGAATTATTTCTTTCGTGTTTTTCAAAGGCTATATTGTGTCAACCTTGTGTCTATGTAAAAGCAAAATTCAAATGAAGTGAGCCACCACTACATATGGAAAAGGCTGGGAGCCTAACCTCAAACGTCATGCATGATGAAATTATGAATGATCCTCTAAATAAAGACACCTTCTCTTTTTACATGACAAGATAGGAGGTAGCTTTAGGCAAAATCTCTCAATTCGGTAGGTATAATACATACATACTCAACTTGTTAAAAAAACCCGAATATTTTGAGGCAACTTTATGAAGTCGCTCATGTTTGTCCTAATACCGTGGAACGGAATCCTAGAATCCAACAGTTCCACCATAGTTACTTATGTCACCGAGCTTAGCATGTCAATGTAGGGCAAGCCTTTTTAATCCTTACATTTTTACAAAAAAAAATGATTCATTCTTCTTATGCATCATAAACTTTGGATCATGGTACTTCCTATAAGCTATTCACTTCACTTTTAATAAATGGAAGATTCTTCCACCCGTCTTGTCATGTGCTACAATACAAAACCAATTAAAATTTGGAATCCCATAAAACTTAAATAGAGAGAAAACAAGCAATTTATTAACTTATATAACGAATGGTATTTTTTTCAAGTTTTTTAAAGTGTATTACTGTCTCATCAATGACAAATCTAGAATTATACTACCACATCATGGGATATATTTCCTCAGATAAAATACATGTCATATTTTCCACATTTTTTTTACCAATAGTTCCCTCTATAATGTTGATGGTAATAAAAAACATCATTTCACCTATTTAAAATACTTACACACCATAGGTGAGCAATCGATGTAAGTATTAATGAATTCAATGCTTGAAATATTTATTGATGCTCTTAAATGAATGTTTGTCGCTCTATCTAATTTGTAGGCTAGCTTGGATATGTTGTGCAAGGCTCCTGAGAACTCCATCCTCTAATGTTGTAGTCCCTATAAGATGGAGACATGAAGCCACCAAAACTTGGCTTCATCGGCTTCATGTGTTCCCTAGTTCATTTTAATTTGGAGAGAGAAAATACTCTGAATCAAAAACTGCTAGAGTATTTTGCTAGAAGAAGTTTGTATCGAGTTGAGTTGCACCAAACGAGCCATTAGTTTTATTTACTCCCCGGCTTCCGGCCTAAAGCAAGAATTTAGACACATAGAATTCAATTCATATTGACAAGTTTTCTAGCTGTTTTCAAAATTGTTTTTATTAATCAGGATCTATGGAAGCCACCTTATAAATAGAAAAACCAACACAAAAAAAGCAAGGTCTCAAACCAAACAAAAATTTCTATCGAGAAACATCCCCTATAGATAGCATATTTGAATAGGACTTCCACACTTTTGTCACCTACTCTAGGGAGAGGCACCACCTAAACCTTAGCATCGCCACTTCTCTCTTTTTTCTTGGTGCGATATGACAAAGTGCCGTAAAAGACTAAATGAGTATAATGGCAGTGACGACATGGCCTTGGCTCACAATATTGTTGTGGCGGATATGGATCTAGGTCACAATTTAATTTGGGTGGCTTAATCGTGTGCACGTTTAGTGAATCTTGGAAGGTCGTGGATACACTATCACCATCGGTCTAGGTCGATGTGACCACTATGATATCAATTTTACCATCATGTTGGCAAAACCGGTGATTCATTTCTGCCTTACCCACCATTCCACACCTACCTAAATGGACTACAATTAGAAGTTGTGCCTATGTGACAACCGCTAGTTTTTGGCATTGAGGCTTAGATCCATGTGGATCACGACCTGCCTAGTGTGGGTTGTTGTAGAAAAAACACGATGTCTTGGTCGCTCTAGGACATGGGTTGCTGTCTATTATTAGGGGTCAAGGTCACCTATGATCCGGGTTGCACCAATTTCAGTCTTTTTTGTTCGACGGTTAGTGCACTATTGTACAATGGTTGGAGGACAACCTTTGTGACTAGATATGCATAGTGGAAACTCTTTTTTCGAATGGGTCTAATGGTGGACACCTCCTAGGTGCTTCAATGAGGATTGTTTAGCATAGCAATGTTTGCCTCCTTTATCCAGTGAGGTTAAAGGGTAATAGCGTTTGACTATAATTGGTTGTTAGTTGCCACTAATCTCACTAATTGTGATGCATGTGATGGTGGCATGTCATTCTCTCCTCAGCGATGTCACATTGGATGGATCCCGACGTCCCCGATACCATTTGACAATGAGAATCTTGATTGCTTCTTGTTGTTTATAGGTTTATTATAGTGTCTCCCATAGCATTTATTGTCATATAGGTCTTATAGATAGAGTCCTTGTTCAGGGCCACTTTGATTTCTCTTGTTAGTAAGCATAGGTGTTCTTTAAACATGCATGATTGACTAAAGCTTTAGTTGGCGAGATTGGCTATTTTGGAGTTGATGTCACATAAAAGCTAAAAAAAGATTTTGGGCTGTTCGGCAGGACTTATAAGTCGGCCGATAAGTCAAAACACTGTTGAAAACAACTGATTTTCTGTGATAAGAAAATACCGCCGGGCCGATAAGTTTAAACGGATTTTTAGTCGGGGCGAACAAGATGATGATCATGTTAGAGATTTTATTCTTGTATGTTTTTTAGCGCACATCAATGCCAAGGCTATGTGCCTTCGTCTGTGGATGGCTTTTACCTCTAATAATTTTATGTATCTCCCATCCCATAAATTAGGTGGTCTCTATATCCATTAATTAAGATTCCAACTAAGCAAAATGACGATGTGACATTGAAATTAAGTAAACGAGATGAGAAAATGGTTTCTTAGATTAGAAATTATGCCTACACAAGATATAAGGTATGAGTAGATATGATATAAATAAATAAATAAATAATGAAGAGAGAAGAGAAGACACGTGATTGGATAAAATATTATTTTGCAGAAACTACATATTGCAAACTTGATTTTTTATGTGTAGTGTCTACATGATTTAAGAGGTGTATAGAAATTAACCGTGGTTTACATTATTATTGGCACAGTCCTAATCCCCTCGCCGCCAGCTGCAGCATGGGCAGAGTGACAGTTACATTAATTAGTGTTATGGAGTGACTGACGGCTAAGACATTAATTAGTGGTGGCCTCCCTAACCGATGGCGACACCACGACGGGAGTAGTGCAAAGCGCCAAGTGTCGACAAATTTAATGGCGGATCCCCACAACACGCTGTGGCGTTTATCTTTTTTTGATTGATTGAAAACGCGCTGTGGGGGTTATCCATTTATGTTAAAAGGACAAATGAAGCTTTGGGATATAAGTAGAAGCCAGGCCGGAGAAGAGCTGGAGAGGCGGCGTGGCGACACGTGGATGTCACTTTGTCTGGGTATATATCGCGGTTAACGCAATGCAGGAACCAGGAATTGTGTGCTACGGCTTCATTCACAGTTATCTGGTCTAGATTCGTAGCCTGATGATTCCTATCGCCGTCCGCCGCAATTGTAAAGATCTTACTGCCATCAGACAAAATAAGCCGTCGGCAACCTGATGAGCTCCGCTTGGCAATTGACAATTTGACAGCATGATGTCCGACGTCGTTGAGAAATCCTGAGCATATCTAATCCATCTGTATCAATGAATGATCAAATCGGCAAAGATTCTTCCCTGCCATTGAGCACCGTTCGATCCATTGGCCGTGGTCTGTCGCGTCGCATCGGCAGGCATGGCAATGGCATGCAGTGCTGCCCACCCGAGAACATTAGGGAAGTTCGGCATGGTAGTGGTAGCTCCTCGTGCGATCCAGTGGCCTTGGTTTCCCGAGAGGCTGGCACGAAGGGTTCCTCTGCTCAGTTATCAAGGGCACAAATCCGATCGGGACCGGGACGATCCTGTCTGGCATTGCATTGCATGACCAGCATGGGGGATGGATGGAATGGAAGGCTGGAGGAGCCTGGAAGCCATGCTGTCCCGCCCCGACCCATCAGGGTCGTCACGTTTCGTTTCGACATGTAGATAGACATCCATCCGGACTGCATCCTATCAGATCAGCCAGCCACATGGCCTGTGTTATCCAGAAGCAGAACCAGAGCACGGCATTGTCCCCGGGAGCCTTGTTAATCTGTCGGCAAAGCTGACAGCAGCCGCATTGATTGCAGGATTAGCCTCCCGTCCCGTTCGGCCGCGGCAAGCAGCTGTGGTCGTCCCTACCTCGCTCATTTGCGGTGCATCTCACATATATCCCCGCGGCCCGCCGCAATGCGTGTAGTAAGATATATAGACTATGACATGTGTGCCGTGTCGCGACGCTCGATCTCGTGACGTCCGGAGCAAGTCGTAACCCACCGGACGGTGCCGCGTGCGTGCCTCCTGGCCTCGCCCTCGCGCTAGAAAGAAAGCGGCGTCCGCCGCCGGTGCCTGCCTGCCATGCAATGCAGGAGAGCCAGTGGCGCCTTGGCGGCGCAGCACTAGCAACACTAGCAGCAACAGCAACAGGGAGCAGAGAGAGCCAATAGGCGCAGCGCCGCAACGCGCGCCGCAGTCGCGGTGGGAACGGAATGCGCACGAGCGCGCTGCTGCCGACAGCCCCTGTACGTCCACGGCCTCACTCATGCGCGCGTCTTGGCGGCGCGCCGCACGCTCGCTGGCTGGCTCGCGCAGTGCTAGAGTAGCCGGCAGGGAGGGCCAGTGGAGTGGGCCGGTCGCCGCCAACGCCAACTGCGCATCGCGCCAACGCCAGCTCCAGGTCCGCACGTTGTTGCCTTCTCCCCTTTTCCTTTCCATTTCCGCCTCCGATTTGACGTCCGCCCGGCGCGGCCACGTTGCGCTGTCCGCGCCAGTGCTGACGGGTGAAGCGATCGAGTGGTGGACCGGCTGAGGTACTAGTGCCAGTGGATGCCGGTGACGTGTGACTTCAACCTGATCGAGCCAACTTTTACATGGCTGACCATGCCACTTCTCTTCCCTGACGCGCGTGCCCGCCGGCCGGCCGGCTGGCTCGTAGAACCGCCCACCTTGTAGTAAGTAAGTCGCATCCACTTTTTTGACGACGGGAGTAGTAGCAGTAGTAGCAGCGGCGGCGGATAGCCAGATGCTCGTGCTGGCGCAGATGTTCCACGATAGTTGGTACGGTGCGGTTCGAGTAGGCAGGCATACATACATACTCAGCACTAGCAGCGGCGTGCACGGGCATCACACGGCAGTTCAGGTCCGTTTTACTACGCGAACAATGGCACATGATGTTATGCCATGACGTGGCCAAAAGTGGTGCACGCACACGTTTTTTTTTAAATTATTATTCCGCTAGTCAGTGGTGGTGAAGAACGGATTTTGGGGGAGTTTCACTTCACCCCCCGCCCCAGATGCTTCATGCTTGTCAAATGGAGACGTATGCTTCCCGGCTTGATCTTGTTCTCGGAATTTTGACCACATTAACCTCATCTATCTGTCTACTTATGCTCCACGCCTGATGCCACCAGTCGTTTGTGGTTTGCCTTTATTTGTGCACTCCAGGCAGCAGATGCATCTGAAGTCCATATATACCTGATGAAGAAGTATTGTATGTATTTGCTCCGAGGAATTCCCTCACGTGGTTGAACGCTGCCGCCATCACATCGCTCCGGCTTCTCGATCACGCAAGCATCAGAGTCAGACCAATTTGCATGGCAGATAGAAGAGCATCCGATTTTGTTTGCGTTGCGGCGTTGCACCCACCTAATGCACACCTAATGTACTAGGTGAACATTGCATCATATCTTCTATTTTGGCATCACATTGCATGTAGGACTAGGACGCCACTCCAGAACACATCATTATTCCGAGTCTCCCAATAGAAGCACGTAATGAACTTTGCCACCGGGCAGCACGGTAGGTCAACAAACTGCATTTCATTCATGACTGCATGCAAAACATTGTATTGTACAACACTTGGCATCAGGTGCCACATGACCAAACAGGTGAAAGCAGGAGCACTCGCAGCATTCGGTACATCATTTGGCTCGGTGCTTGTCAGCGAAACCGGGATAGCTAATAATTACACAGGTAAGACAATCAGAGGGTTCCACCTATCTAAATTTTCACGCAAGGTAATCATGAGGAGAGTAAAAGAAGGCCAAAAGTTCTTCTTCTGCTTAGTGGGCCAAGGGCCTAACTACACGCACACATATGAACGAGGGTGCGGTTTCACTCAACACCCAGTTTTACCGACCCATCCTTTATAAGCTTCATGCTAAGGCTGTTGAATCTTCCTCTTGAATAGTGCCGGGATGCCTTTCTCCAATCTGTACCGGTCTTCATCATTGCTACGAATTCGTCGTAGCTAATCTTGCCATCCTGCAGATGTAGATGAAGATATTCGTTCAGATGATTGGAGAACAAAATAACGGTTCGATTAGATATGAGAGTATAATGACCTTATCAGTGTCAACTTCTTGCAATATGTCATTCACCACTTCCATGCTGTCAGCTGCTCCATCATCCACTAGAGCATCTCGAAGTTCCTCAGGCTCAATAAAACCATTGCCATCCTTGTCAAAAAATAGGAAGGCCCGGCGAAGATGCTCGTCATTTGCCATCCTTTGCAAATGAAGAGAGACAGCCAAAAATTCCCCGTAATCTAGTGCCCCCCTACCATTTGTATCCACCTGTATGCGAATCAGGACTGATCAAAGATGTGCAAACTGCAGAGCATAGGACTCAATAGAAGATAAGATGAGCAGAAGATACAATTCAAATCAGTCACAATTCAATATTCCAGCCTGCTCTCGCTGCCTCTTGCCACATAGTGATAAGCTACATCAATGCAAACTATTCAACTGATATAAGCCAAAGATCCTCATGTGATACCACAAATCACTTTGGATCTATTGTCAAATTGAAGCTACCAGAGAACTCAAAACTTAGACCATAACGACAAAAAAACTTAAGAAACTTCCTAATAAAACAAGTAAATAATGGCACTCAAGGAGCATTGGAAAAAAGTAAATAACGAGATTAAGACAAGTAGGGAACACTACTTCCATAACTTTCGTTCTCTTATTAGGACCTGGTTGGTAGAGCACTAAAGGTCCTGTGTTCCTGGTTCTGTGAGAAGTGATTCTCTGAGAGAAGTGATTATGTGGCTGAAAGTGATTAATTTTTATGTTTAAGATAAATTCTATGTAGAAGGTTATTCTATTTGTGGAGTGAATCAAGATTTCAGCTCCCAGCCTCCTAGTTCATTTCAAAGAATCACTTCATTGAATTAGCATAGAAGCTCCTCAATTCAGCCCAGAAGATGTTCTCGAAGCTCTGCCAAACTGGCCCTTAACAAAGCTGCTACACTACACGTAGTTCTTTTTTTTTCTGTTGCTGATATGAGACAACAAGGACGTGTATTTCAGTATTTCATTGTTGAAATCATCCCAACTTGCCTCAAATCTGCCAGTAAGCAGTAGTCAGCTGGTTAAGGTTCAGCTTCTATACATTGGGGCACCAGCATTGCTACCTAATACAGTGTAGGAAAAAGCATTTGCCAATGATGGCACCTTTGCTCTAGTGAGCAAGAAGGGACAACCTATAGATCAGCAGGGGAATTTTCATGTCATTCAAAAGGAGTGCCTAACACACAGCACACAATATTCCATTGCCCAGTTATGTATTGTCTAAACTACACCAGGAATGAAACAATATGTTAGCGCCTAAGCAAACAGAAGGAAAATGGACATGTCTAACTGAACGGTCTATTAGACCTCACTAAGGTATGCTCAGGTCAGATGACTATTTGAAACTAATGCAATACAACTGGGGCATATATCAAAGATGAATAATAGTCACCCTGGAAAATCTGCGCCAGATTAAATGCCCCAGGTGCTTGGAACATTTTGGTGTTGTGGATATAAAGTGGAAAATGCCCTCAAGGCATAAAAAGGGATGCACTAGATAGAGAGGTGAAGATTATGAAGATGGTTCAATGAATCTTTCCGTGAAAGTTACCATTGTTTTGTCTTTCAATGCATCACATCTTCCTTGTACTATTTCTATTAACAGGTGATTTGTTAACCACCTAAGACTTCTAAGTAAATAGTAAATACAGAACTCTATCTTATCTGTTTCTAGGAGGATTGAGGGGGATTCTTTGAATACTTACAGCTTCAATGAGCATCTGCACTTCTGATTCCGCAAGATGGGAACCAAGTTTTGCTATTCCGGTCTTTAGTTCTTCATAAGATACAATCCCATCGTTGTCAGTATCCATAGTCTTGAACATCTCCTTTATGTCCTCAACTTCCTCAGCAGACAAATGATCAGCAATGACCTAGTCAAATACATACACCTAATCCTATCAGCCAATCCTGAATTGCTATGGCAGAGATAAGGGAAAAATAAAGTATCAGACTATGATGAAAAGGTTCAATAGAGCAAGATACAGACCCTTAGAGCCCTTCTTTTGAATCTATTCATCCTAGAAAATTGTTTGAGCCTTGACTTCACAATATCTCCAAGAGGGACATTAGGAGCCTTCTTCGCATTTTGAAGCCAAGGATGTTCTGCATTTTTTGGAAAAAAAAAATGTCAACATTCCTCAATAAAAAATGACAAAATGAAAAAAAAATGATCATACTGTGGGTGGGGATGGTTTGACCTTTGGGGAAAAAGAACTATGCTAAATTATTATCCAAACATTTCTCGAACATCTATTTAAAAAATAATGACAGTACACATCACTGCAAGATTTGGCCTCCAATTATGTCACAAACAGCACTGCCTCAGAAACATGTAGAGGTTGAAGATTCTAAGCATGGTTCATCTTTTACATAGCTTGGCACCTCGTTGAATTGAAATAGCTCTTTCTTTCAGGAAAAAATTGGAATAGCATCATACTGTCTAAAATTTAGAGCTGAAAAATATCCTAAATCAGATGGTCCAGAACAATAGGGCAACAGTAGTGTTTACTAAGCATAGTGACCACCTCAGGGATGGAAATACAGCAGGAATGTCAAATCAAACTGGACACATCACAGTTTTTTACTGTATGAAGGCACGGGAAAAAAGTTGTGAAAAGCTTTATGCGGGACTGAAAGACTGATCAACTTGACAATTTCAAGAGTCCTCAAGGAAATAGGCAGGTAGCATACTAAGGCCTGCTTTTTCTAGCATCAGTGACACATACCAAGAACTTGCTTTGCAGTTAACCTGAGCTTTGGATCAGGCTCCAACATGCGTCGAACTAAATCTTTTGCATTTTCCGAAACATTAGGCCAGGGTTCCCGCTTAAAATCAATATTTCCACGAAGAATAGCTTGTGCCACCCCTTGTTCAGTCTCTGCAGTTTTTTTCCAGGTCAGGGTTCCTGAAATAGTGTAAATTTAATGGAACAGTACAGGTTCAATAAAGAAGTTACCAGCCCAAAATGGAGGAACTCCACATAATAAAATATACAAGATAACTCCCCAAGACTCCATATGTCTATTTCTGGCCCATAGTTTCTCTTCAATACTTCAGGAGCCATGTAATAGGGGCTTCCCACAATTTCTGAAAACTTTTCACCTAAAAAGTAGAACAAAGGATGAGAAAATGACAGATAAACTTTACTTGTGTAGTACGCATGCCTGTCCTGCAAGTATTGCAAATCAGCAACGTCACAATGCCAGTCCTGAGGTTTAAACACAATATTTTTTTCATCTTTCTTAAGAAGGAATTTTTTTATACTAGATACTAATCTTCCCTGAAAACTTGATAAAACAAACACTTTCTCTTGAATCTAGGTTAGTGGTTACACCCTGAATTCATAAAAAATGGTGAAATGTTGAGATCCTCAACTTTCACTAAGTACCCACGCAATAATTCTAGGACTTACAAAAGTTCTAGATGCAGGAAAAAAAACATTTGCGCAATTTCCGGTAGCTTCTTTTGTATGGGGATGCGTAATGCTGGTTATAGTTACTAACTTACTATAGTACATAGATATAATTGGCTACCTATGTGGGAAATGGGAACATTTTCCTCAAGAAAAGAATACAAAGAACTAAGTTGGAAATGACTTCATGACAGTCCCATGGTTTTCAAGTCGTCACCTAGGTGATGATGCATGCTGGGTTCTGGGTGTCTCAGTTGCCTTGCCACAACATCATTAAAAGAGAGTTGCTGAGGAAGAGGATAGGAAGAGACGAAGAGTGGAGGGGAGTTGGCCAGGCTAAGGGGCTGGAGCCGCTGCCATCCCTGCTGGCTCCAGCACTGGTAGCTGGCGTGGAACTTCTCTGGTCAGCTGCGGCACGGTCTGGAAGGGGGCAGTGGCAATGGTCAATATGAGGGCACAGAGCAGTGGAGGGGAAGCGGCTGAGAGAGGAGGGAGAAAGGGAGGCGCCAGTGGATGACTCATCAGGATATCCTCTATGCAGATGGTACACATGGACGGGGAGGGCATATGGGCCAGGCCGGCCCCTTTACTACTCTTTTTTCTTCCTACTCGACAACATTGTTTTGCCATTATGATTTGTAATTTTGTATGGTGTCTCCATCTTAAGATCTAAAGGTAGTCCTATTGAAGAGCATATAGAAAGCCAACTAAAATCATGGCAACGAGCAAATGTAGAGCAGTAGATTTTTTGAACTAAAGGCTTTCCATTTTGAATCCTATTAGAAGCGAAGAATTGGTTTAGAAGAATGAAGAAATCGTCTATCAAGAAAAAAATATATTGAACATGTTATAAAGAGGGCTGCAATGAAGTTTGCTCCAAGGAAACTCTCATTATTTAGCCAAACACAAAGCAGCATCCAATTATCATAATACCAACTATAACCATATTAAGAGAACCTTAGTGGATGAACAGTTTAATTCTTAATAGAATATAAAAACCTTAATCTTGTAACAGAAAAAGGTAGCCAGATGGACAATAATAGCTATTCAAACAAGGAAAGTTTGGTCTCACACAACCAGAAGATCGGCACTTTAATTATATACCGTCGAAAGACATTTGTACACTTAAACTAACTGCCACTGAAAGACCATTCTTGCTAGTATAGAAGATAGGCAAACTGCATTTCTGGTAAGATCAAAGTAGTCTGTCCGCATCCCCCAAATAAGTGAGCCATGCACACATTATATCCACACAGCCAGTCAGCTACCAATGCAGAATAACAGACAATGGAATCTTTAGAAATTAGAATACAACCTGTCTTGACCCATGCAACAGAAAACACCTAGAAGCTCCTTAACTACGTATTTCAGCATTTCCTTTTGCCATCACAGGAGCATAACCCGTGGCTCACACAGGGCACCGCATGGGGACTGTAAGCAGTAAAACTATGGAGAGAGAGAGAGAGAGAGAGAGAGAGAGAGAGAGAGAGAGAGAAGGGGGGGATCTCGTGTTGAGAGAGAACGGCTGCAAGGAAGGGAAGGGCAAACCATCAGTGTTACCAGCATCCAGGCCTACCTTGACGTGAGTAACAAAGTATAAACTGAGCGGCCTTTGGATGGTGTTTGAATGTACCAATTTCTTTCGATGGTATATAACTTAAGTGACAACTTTTCAGCAGCATAAGGGCATTTTTCCTTAAAACAGAGTCTGCACGGTGAGCTGAGTACTCAGGTGACTCAGTAAGTTAAGTCAGAGTGGACTGTCCTTGTGTACACACTATTTCATAAATGAATCAACATTTCTAAATGATAAAATGGTACATGGGCTACTCTTAATTAGCTCTGTTTCTGTGGGTGCGTGTGAGGAGTGGGGGTCCTAGACCAAAAATACAGAGACTGGTCAAGAAAAGAAGCACCTGACAGGAATCCTCTATAAAGAGTTCCCTGTCACAAAAGAAAACATCCAAAGCAGAATCACAGTTGAGAACCACTTTATCTTACTTATCAATATCAAAAATCCTGACCGCTAAGCTCACATGATAAGTTGATCCAAATCAAGTAGGTACTGTATACCGTATTTGGGAACTCCGTCGAGAGTAAATACTAGTAAACTTTTCATGAATTATAATTCTGCAAGTGTAAGAATGTACATCACATCCACTCCGAAATACTAACAACTCAGTGCTATATAACATGTACACAGTAGCGGAAACTGCGCTTACTATCAAAGAAATGATATGTCGATAACAATGAATGTGATATTAAAAGAATTTCACAACAGCTAATGCACCATTAATTGTTCATCATAATCCCGAAAATAGTGTACCACACTACAAACATCCTAACACTTTGATGTACCAACCGGGCAACCACTGAGCGCACCAACGATATGTTCATTCTTCATCAAACCAAAATGCTCTGTAAGAGGTAATAAAGCGCCCGGTTGAACCAATGTCCTGAAAATTATTGTCAATACCGCTAGATATTGTCCTGAAACAGAAGGATGTTGACAGTATCCACCGGACCACTACGAAATACTGCTTCGCGGCTAGTAATAGCCAATTACTGATGAAAGAACCACCAAGTTGTTTCCGTATTGCAGAGCTAGTAAAATCACCACATTTTTATGGACTGCCAAAAAAATACATTTTGCTACTCTGAGCTCTACTGCTCAGTTACTTCCGGACCACCCCCACTAAAACCAGAAATCACGGAAGTGCGCAGAAAATTCTCCCAAATTGGGAAAGGATCTCAGTTGGGGTGACTCACCAGGCTTGAAGAAGATGGAGAGGCCGAAGTCGATGGCCTTGAGCGGTGAGTTCTCCTTCTTATTGGCGAAGAGGAAGTTCTCGGGCTTGAGGTCGCGGTGGATCACGCCGTGGCGGTGGCAGAGCTGGACGACCTCGACGATGGTGCGGGTGACATTGGCGGCGGCGCGCTCGGTGTAGTGTCCCCGCGCGACGATGCGGTCGAAGAGCTCGCCGCCCTCGCAGAGCTCCATGACGAGGTGGACGGCGCCCTCGTCCTCGCACGCCTCCCGCAGGGACACGATGCTGGCGCTCTTGGGCAGGTGGCGCATGATGGCCACCTCCCGGCGCACGTCCTCGACGTCGACGGCCGTGCGCAGCTTGCGCTTGGAGATGGACTTGCAGGCGAGCAGCTCCTTGGTGTCCCGATCCATGCACAGGTACGTCACCCCGAACTCCCCGCGGCCGAGCTCCCTGTCGAGGACGTACTTGTCGTCGATCCCGATGACCTCGCAGCCCTCGTCGCCCAGCACGGAGAGCCGCTTCTGCCCGCCGCCGCCGCCGCCGCCGCCTCCTCCGCCGCCGGCGGCGCCGCCGTTCCGCGCCTGGTGCGGCTTCTTCTTGGCGTTGGATGCGGGGAAGTGCGAGGAGCTGACGTCCTCCCGCGCGACGGCGGCCGGCGAGCGGCAGCAGTTGCCCATGGCCGCCCGAGATCAGAAGGCGGGGCGGGAGGCTAGGGTTGGAGCGGCATTTGGGGCGCTGGGGTGGTGGGGGAGAGGAGAGGGAACCGAGAGGGAGGAAGGATACGGCCTGCGGAGAGAGAAGGCGGAGAAGGGGAGGTGGGTGGAGGAGGGGGGGAGTACAGAGTCTACAGCCTACAGACAGAGCAGTAAAAACTGCTGCGGGCTTAACGGTATGGATGAGCTGCTGGGGACGAGGAACCGGGGACGCGGAGCCGGCGGTAGATTTTTGGCCGAGGAGGACGAGGCGGAGGGGAACATTCTCACGTGGCGTCTCGGCGTGTGCCGTGTGCGTGACGGGTCACTGGCCTGTGGGGCTGTGCAGTTTGGGTGTGTTTCTGGGTGCGTTTTGGATTTTGCGACTGCATGAGCGGCGAGTTTCTGGGTGCGTGTTGGTGGGGAGTTTTGACTACTAGGAGGGTACGCGCGCGATTCCGCGCGTACAGTTGATGGTCGTATCTATGTGTTGTGGTGAACTGGTGTTCATCGTTCATTTGTAGCGGTAATAGGCCTAAAGCTGTGTATATAGTTGTGCTTTTTTGGTATGGTATACGTATCTGCATGTAAAAGACAGTATTAAGTACTTAAGGTCATCTCTAAGAACGACTGATGCAAAATTAAGAAAATCCACGATTGAATGGTAGAAGCCAGTGAATTTTACACTGGATAGTCTTTTGCTTTTTTAAGACAATATATATTCTCTTTTAAATATGGTGGCATAATAGGACTGCTAGTGGCGACAGTGAGATAAACGCACGGAGGAGTCTGGTACGGTGAGTTCCTTCTATACGTACGAAGGATTTTTCTTAATAGTTACGCGATGATCGTGCGGTGGATTAGATGTCAGTGCGCCGGCTTAAAGATAAGGGGAAAAACGAAGCTGAAAAAAAAATCGAATCGTATGCGGGGCCCACGTGAACGAGTGGTGGACCCGTGTGAACAGTGCACGGGGGCTAAGAGCACGCGAAATCCTTCCGCGATAAAGAGTTAGATATACGTACGAAGGATTTTTCTTAATAGTTACGCGATGATCGTGCGGTGGATTAGATGTCAGTGCGCCGGCTTAAAGATAAGGGGAAAAACGAAGCTGGAAAAAAAACTGAACTGCGTATGCGGGGCCCACGTGAACAGTGGTGGACCCGTGTGAACAGTGCACGGGGGCTGAGAGCACGCGAAATCCTTCCGCGATAGAGAGTTAGATATATGCTCACTCTGGGCCCCGGGCTCGGACGGCGTGGAGGAGCTAGCCAGATAGCAAAGAGAAAAATGGCGTGGCCACGAGAGTACTCATGAGCTATGACTAAATGCTTTTTAAAAATATTTTCAAACTCATCATTTCTAAGTTAATATTAACAATACAAAAAATGTTAGTGGTTTTCGGATCTCAAGATAAATAAATGGTTCTTATTTAAAATATGGTTACGAAAAGATTTAAAAAAAAGGCTACTTAGTTGCTTTTGTTAAATTGCGTTTGGAAATGTTCATTTGGGTCGGTTACAGTGAAAGGTTTAGGTTCATTCAATTTAGCTAGTCCAGTCATCAAGCTCATTGGAGTCATCTCTATTGTACCAGTAGGGTCACTACTATGTACTCCCTCCGTCCCTAAAATAACTGTCGCCTGTTTCCGAGAAAAAAAATACCGGTAATTTTAATAAATAATAAATATCATCGATTAGTATCATAATTAGTATCATTGGAAAGATCTTTGGATCTAGTTTTTTAATAAAATTATTTGAAGATATAAATATTGCACATATTTTCTACAAATTAAGTCAAACTTATAACACGCATCCCACGGCGATAATTATTTAGGGACGGAGGGAGTAATTCCTATAGGATTAACAACATTTTATAGAGTGGATTGGTCCCTATGAACTAGTCAAGCTTCACAACTGCGTACCCTATCCATACCCTACTATACTGCCCTTCATTAATTGGAGTATTTGCGCATTAATGGATGATTGTTCCAGTAGAACATTAACTGACACATGTCGAACTGCATAACTCGTAAGATTGGGAGATGGAATAGTCTGGTGGACTGTTCAGCCTCCTAGAGATTTATTTGTTTATTTATCATTTTTAAGTTAAATCTGTTTATCCAGTGACAAAGTTACTTCATCTCTATTTTTTCCTCCGACTTTCTCCATTGTTTCTTCACCGCTATTTGATCCCCATCAATTGACCAATGGATTTTGCAGCTCTTGCCGCCTGTCCAATAGAAGAAGCCGATGTACACTCGGAGGGCAAAGTAAAAGTATGGCGCTAGCGCTAGCACCACAAGGCAGTGGCAGGGGCAGAGGTAGTAGTAAATTATTGGCTTTTACCTTTCAACAAAAAATTATTGGCTTTTCTGCTGGATGGTTGATAATCGTCACTTGAAAAAGTTAAAAAACTGACGCATCATCCTCTCTCAAATAAATAAATAAATAAAAACTAAAAAGCATGGTGCTTGCTTAAGGATCATATTGATGTCTGCGGATGTTGTCTACAGTACTTGTCTTGCAGAAGCTCCTCTCCGGTCCTCTCCTAATTAGTGGTCTTATTCAAATGCACAGGGGATGAAATTTCAGATTATGATCCTAAAAATAATTCATTACCGAAATGCCGTGTGTGACTTGTACACCACACACCTGAACCTGGAATTTGGCGCCCACTATCTAGTTTATCTACCACTTGACTCAATCGGTAGACAGGAATACTATTTTATGCTAAGCTATATGTAATCAAACTACTTTGTTGAAATGGCAAAATCCCAACAAATCCATAGACTTTTCTCCAACCACTATTAGTAACTCCATGCCCGGATAAATTATTACTAGATTACTAGTATATTGCCCGTGCTAACGCTACGACGATACAAATTAAACAACTAAAATGATCTATATGCTTCGGTGGTTTTGAAAAAGCATTGGTAACATATTAAATAATATTAAAATAAAAAACATGATTCTATATACCAAATAAAGATTCATGCTTGTATGTTGCAATGGAAACAAAATAATTATATAATTTGATTACATCCTGATATACAAATAGCTCAAACATAACAGAGGATACACCAACATATTGGTATTTTTGTTTTCTCAAATACAAATGACGGCTTCCAATTGGATGTCACCATATCGTCTTAAATATTACCACTCAAACAACACAAAATTGGGTAGTATTAGATTACCTGTAATGAAGCAATGTAGACTTGATTTTGGATCTGCACATATATAGCATAGAAATTAGAAGTCCAATTTATTAAAGAAATAGCAAGAATAGAGTGGTTCCTCTCTCTCGTACAAAATTTCAATCGATTGCTCCTTGGCCAAGCGGGGTCCAGTGGTGTGCCATTGATTTTGTTACCCCAAGCCAGGTTAGGGTTCTGGGCGGGTGCTGGCAGGAGTTCTGCTCGTTCGCGGCGTCTGGCCTAGCGACCTGCTCGTTGGCGGCGTGGGTGTGGTCCTGGGTGGAGTTCGATCTCCGGTGAGCGCAAGGGCCGACGCCGGGGAGAAAATACGGAGTACTATATGGGTGTGGAATATATGGGGGTCGCTTGTCGGGCGTCCGGCCAGCGATGCGATGCGCAGCAGGGAGGCGCGGCGATGCACGGGCGTCCCCCGCGTGGCGCAAGTTGCGGCGATGCGCAGCAAGCAGCGCGCGGCGATGCGCAAGGCGTAGGGCGGCGCAACAGGGCAACTTCGGCATGGAGATCGAGTGATTGCCGTGGCGTGTTCCACCTGCCCTTGAGGTGGGCGCCAAGGGAGGTTGAGGGAGGAGGAGGATGATGTGTGACACTTTTGATCCAGGGCCGTCCGATGTGAATGAGTAAGGAGAGAGAATGACCGAAATTAAATCCGGACCGTTTATTTTAACTGTGTTGGTTTCCAGGTACAATTTGGTGGGTGCATCAAGATGGGGCTACTCAGCAGGGGACGTTTTTCACACGTGGCTGTAGCAAAGAAAACTTGATGCATTAGTAGGTTGATATACGGGCTTGCGCCAAATTTCAATACCCATGGACTCCGCATGGCAGTCAGAGAGGAGTTGCTTGGGGATCCAGGCAGCTCCATGCCAAGGCCAATGCCATGCTCCCGACGCTAGGGGGCGAGGGCGAGGGCGACAGAGACAGCGATTGCCCGATGAAAGCACGCCGCGCTTCGAGATCAACCCCGGGAGCGGGAGGGAATGGAAGGCGACGCGACCCGTGAAAGGTCCCGGTAAAGAACGCCTGCAAGAAGAAACTCTGTGGCAGACCGAGCCGCGCTAGAGGCTAGGCACAGGGGCACAGCGAAATCCTCGAAAGCGGCAGGGAAACATCGCCATCGCCGTCGGTCCCTGGTAAAAATCAAAAGCAGGATCGGCTGCATCCGTAGGCAGATTCTGCGGGTCCGCGCGGCGCGGCAGCTGTCGTGGAGTTACTCCTACAGTCCTACACGTACGGCATGCTGACCGACGAGGCCAGTGGCCATGTATGGTCACCAGGACAGGATCCATCCTCGGCGGCGGCGGCAGCAGACACATCGCCATCGGGGAGAAGTCAAGACGCTGGCCTGCTGCGGCATGACGTCGCATGCGTGTAGGTACAGGGTAGGTCAGGCCCCGGGCAGCCAGACCAGGCAGGACTCGGCGGGGTGTGTGACAGGCTGACTGACAGCCGTTACCTCCGTACTAGCGGCGAACCAGCAGAATTGGATCTCGCCGAGAGGAAAGAGTCATCAGTCCTATCTGGTGTGCACCAACCTTTGCTTAAAAAGCATTAGGCTGGGGCTCCACTTTGTGCACCCTTTTTCTTTCCTTGGATGCCATCATGCAGGCAAGTTTGCAACCCTGTTTGTGTTTGCTACCACACCACAGCACCGTGCTAATAATACAGTAGTACTTCCCTTCTCTACCAGGAGTGCAAGACCTCGGAGTAAGTCGTAATTATTGGCCCTCTTCGATGGAGCATCGCTCGTGGCAGAGAAATCGATCGTAATCCTCTGCTAGTCTGCCGTGCCACTTGAAAGGTTCAGTCCCAGGCAGGTGCCGTTGCAACTCTCAAACAGACGATCAAACCCATGCATGGAGGAAAAGGCAATAAGGACGACAGGAGGAGGCGCATCAAAGCTAGTACCAGTACGGTTCCGGTCTGTCGTCCAGCTGATGGTGAAACGGAAGAAGGGTTAAAAGCAGGGAGGGACCGAGCCGGTGGGTGGTGTACTGGTGTGGCGCAGGCAGCGGCGCTCGCTCGTCCACCGGAACAGGACCCCGGCCATGTGCGCGAAAACTGTAAAGCGAAGCACTGTTCCTGCCGTGGCGTCCGTGGCCCGGCAGCGGCAGGGTGCGTCACACGGTAGTACAGGGGCTACAGCCTAAGAGTACAAGCGATTTCCAATGAATGCCGCGCAGTTGCTACGCACTCAACTTGACTACGCACGCGCCTACTGTACAGGGCAAGTTTTGCAATGCTGCGTCGGGACGGGCGGCCGGAGCCGGACTCGAGCTCGACTCGAATCATTGGGTATTTTGGGTAGGTGCCTGCGCTCCTGCGTCCTGCAGTCGAAAACGCGGCTCGCTCTCTCGGCCTCATTGCTATTTTGGGCTGGGCCAGCCGGCGAAGTGATCGCGGCATGCTGCCAGAAGCCCAGCATCGGTCTTCCCCATTTCACAGGGATTAGCCCGGCCCGGCTCGTCAAAAATTCCTTCCTAGCTTCCTGTGGTCGTCGTCGTCCTCGACTCCTCGTCGATTCCCCCCTTCCCTTTCGGCACTTCTCCTCCTCCAGACCTCCACCGAAGGTCGAAGCGAGAGGAGGAGCAGCGCAGCGGCGATGGACCGCGTCCAGCTCGTGCTCCTGGGCCTCCCCATCCTCCTCTTCTGCTCCGACGTCGTTACCCTCTTCGCGCCTCTTCCACCGGCGGCCCCCGAGCCCGACAAGGCGGCTCCCCACGCTTTTCAGCCCGGCGACCCCTCCGCCGCCGACGCTTCCGCGCACGTGGTTTGTATTATTTGTACGGTTCATGATTGAGTGATTTGGTGACCGATCTTGTGGTTTAAGCTGATGGCGATTCTTTGTGCTTTGCTTCGGCTTTCTCCCTCGCAGGAGCCGCAGGTGGATGGACCTGGCTCCGGCACCACCGTCGATTTGAAGTTCTGCGCCTCCTGCTCGTACAGGTGATTCTGTCTACTTACTGTTGGCTTTCTTGATTGGCATGGAGTTGGAGGAACCGATGGTGACAACGTTTCTTTGTAGTAGTTACTGAATGGGTGGTCAAATCCATGAGATTTTTGTTGATTTACTAAGCTGGAAGGTCGTGTAGGTAGGTACACAAGCATGTTTAACGCTGTTGACCATACTGCAATCTACCGCTTCTCCTCTGTACTGTACAATTACCCCAAAGATAAACTATTAGAATCTGCATTGTACAGTTACCCATGACACAACATGACAATTAAGCTTGTCTTTGCTGGAGTTATATGATGATCTAAGATCTTAAATGCTTTATCATTGTTGGGATGAGCTTGGGTGGTTGTTGGCAGAGAGATGAGGAAGAAGAAGAGGGGCGGGGGGTAAGATAACCATGCCTATGGGACTAGCCAAAATTTCTTAAGTTGGTCATCAAAGAGAGGTTCTAATCCCGACTTACCTTTGCATGTTTTCCTTTTTAAGATAATCTAACAGTACAGTACGGCTTACCAGCTAGCCAGGATACTGATTTCAGTGCATTCACCTCACCTAACGTTTTTCCACCACTGCAAAGCCAAATTTCATTATTTGGCAGCAACGAAACTACAAGAGTTTGAGACCAGTAACCATAACATAAACGAACTAAGCGGCACAAACACCACATTGGCCTGAACACAAAGGCTTCATCCAATTGGCACAGCCGCTACTAAACCTGATAAGCATTACCTCGCCACACACAGCGTTCAAGCGCCAAAAGAGCGTATAAATCCTGCACAACTTTAACGGATTATTACGTCCCCAGAATGGCAAGTTGACAGCACACAGGCCGGTATTCCAGAGTTTGATGTAAGCCTCCAAAAAAGACGATCTTTTGCCTCAGATGATGCCACCTTGTTGTTGCTGCCGTCCATTCGTTCCTTCTAATGGAAGTGAAGTGCCGCCTTCTTGAGAACTTCTGCGCCCTGGTCCATCTGCACCGAAACTGCGTTCTTTTGTAAACCTGTTCAGTATATTACATGTAACAAATCAGACAAATAATTTCAGTGGGCGATTTTATTCTCTTTCCTTCAAAGCACACATTATTTCTTGTCTTCTAAACTGTCCAGCAGATAGCAGCAAGGCCAGCAAAGTGAACCTGCTTGCCATTCGATAAACTCCATCTAATCCAAATCTAGAATTGGCTGAAAGATGTTGGTCTTACGTTTACACCAAAAATATAGGCCAAAATGCTCCACACATATTTAATCACGGGGTATTCAAAGAATAAAGGTTTGACTGTTTCATCCTCTTGGCAAAAGGCACAAGCAGGACTTCCTTTCCATTTCCTTTTCAGAAGATTATCCTTGGTCAAGATGGCATTCTGTAGAGTTAACCACATGAATATCTTGACCTTAAGAGGAACTTTGGCTTTCCAAAGCTGATTTTTCACCTCACCTAACATATCTTTCAAACACTAGTTTCTAACTCTTTTGTTTGTGATCTTCAGTCTGGTGCGAGCATCAGAGTCCACACAGCATGAACTGCTCTCTGGGGAATGGATCAATGGAATACTTTTTAGTTCAACTGTGCTGATGGGTTATATGGGTTGTCAAAGCAATGCAAAACCATATGTTCCAGAAAAAAGAAACAAGAATGATTTTGTTATGGTCGGTACGACCTATCATCGTAGGCAGCGTGATCGTGGCTAGGTCATGGCTGTTGAGTCCTAGTCCTAGGCGCTGAGTTGGTTAGTGGAGAGAGAGATAGAGTCCAGGTTAGATTGATTGGCTAAGAGTTGTTTTAGAAGTCCAGGATTTTAGGAGTCGGTTGAGCCATATTGTGGCAGGTCTTGTAATGCCTATAAAGGCAAACCATATTGGTTAATAGAAACTCAGCCTGGGATTGAGATACTCTTATCTCCCTTGGGCGCCTGGCGCTCCTATTCCTCGTCCCCTCTGTTGCCGCGACTTCCCGATCACGGCTCCAGCACGCCGCAAGCTTCCATGCCAACTCGCCCCCGTCTCTCCTCCCTACTTCCTCCGCAGCAAGGCCAGGCGTCGTAACAGATTTTTCCTCATGTACTTTGGTTGGGTTTTCTTTTGGCCTTGATGGTGCATAATGGTTCTGCTAGGAAAGACAAAGTGATTAAAAAACAAGAGAGGTCATGCATTTGTATGCCATTTGTTCATTTCCCTGACCTAATTGTCTTCTGTCTATAACTAAGATAAAATGTGATAAAAGTTTGCAATATGTGTGATGAACGTATATTCCCATGACATCCCTTAAAAAGAACATTGAACCTTCTTTTGGTATTATAAACAGCACTACAGATATTGGTGCAAGGTCAACTGCAAAACCTCTTTATTCACATGCTTTAATAAAAATCTTCTATAGTGGTATGCTTTTGTGGTTATGCTGCTGTATTTTTCTACAATCATCATGCTTTTCCTTCCAAGATAAGGAAAACTTCCATGCTTTGTTATTGAAAGAATGATCAAAGATTCTACTACTTGCCTAGTTGCTCCTGTGTATGTTGTATAAGAGAGATTGCTGATTTCATGTCAAATTTTGTAGGGGGACTGCAATGACCATGAAACGGATGCTGGAAACCTCATTTCCTGGGATTAATGTTGTCTTGGAAAATTATCCTCCACCGTTCCCCAAGCGTGCCCTCAGTAAAGCTGTACCCCTTCTTCAGTTTGGAGCGATGGCAACATTAATGGCTGGTGATCAGATCTTCCCTAGATTTGGAATGGTTCCGCCTCCTTGGTACTACTCACTTCGTGCTAATAGATTTGGGACAATGGCATCCATCTGGCTGTTTGGCAATTTTGCCCATTCATTTCTACAGAGTTCTGGTGCCTTTGAAGTTTATTGCAACGGGCAACTGGTAGGTTCCTATGAATACCTAATTTTACTGTAGTATCTTTCTGCAGTACTTTATTTTTATTTGCAGCATTATATTTTCTCGGAATCATTTCTTGCCAACTGTTTGCACTTTGCTGGGCACTGAAGCTTCCTAAGTTATCTGCTATACTTCAGTGAGCTATTCTTATTTCCTCTTGCTAGAAGCTAGTAACTTTTTGGAACCTGAGGTAAACTAGTTTCTTCTCCTGGATCTCTGAACTGAAATGTAGAGGTCAAGGTCATATTTGTGCATACAATGTCTTCGTATGGTGGTAGAGCAAGTTATTCTAGAACAGATGAGAGAACAGGGCTTGTTATGTTTATTTGTATGGCATCTGTGCCTTTCTTTCTCTTGGTGGAGTCAAAGTACTAATCTGTACAAATTTTCCTATGCTATCATTACTTAAGTGTTTGTTAGTTGTACTTATATTGCATAGTACTGCAGCCATAAACAATGAGACTGAAAGTGATACTATAAATGCAACAAACCAAGTAGGGAAAATTGTTGAGTCTGTAATAGTAGACGCCTGTGCAGGGTAGGCCGTTCCAAAATGACAAGTGGTTGGTGTTTGTAAAAATTGCCTGGGATTCAGGTCTGTCCATCCATATAGAACTGCAAGCTTCAGGAAAGCTTATTTTCTTATATATACAGTCCGTGTGGACCATTCATGCAAATGCTAAATATGATGAGCAATAGTTCTTTGAAGTGGAACTATAGTCTTACTCTTTTTCACATACAATGTTTGAACCATTCGTGCATTCTCCTTTTCCGTAACTGAATTTCTTATGTAGCCGACCGGGATCTGTCTTGCTTATGCTAGCAATTTTCTCCACTTTTCAGGTTTTCTCCAAACTGTCTGAGCAGAGGTTTCCTAGCGAGCTTGAGCTACAGGAGCTCATTGGCAGCAGGATACCAGATCCTCAGATTGTGGAAAATCTGGAAAAAGATTTGGTCTTAGATGATGCTGATGATGCCATGACAGAGTAGCTTCGCCTGTTTGTTACTAAATAGACAGCCTGTTTGTTACTAAATAGACAGAACTTGAGAGTTTCAATTGTCAAACACACATTGTCTTATAATTTTAGCATTATTTTCCCCACTTATGTACATAGTTGTACCATAGCTATGTAATAAATGACAAAGTTGACCGTTGAAGTCTTGTTTACCCAGAACTATCACATACAGACTTGCACCATACTCCCTCCATATTCATATTAGTTGACGTTTTGGACAAGGACACGGTCTCCAAGATCTAACTTTATCCATTAGTTTTTATTAAAATATATAAGAAAAATTAAAAATAAAATTAATTTTATAAAAGTAGGCTTCAAGGTGAATCTATACATATAAGTTTCACCTTTTCAAACTAAATATTTTAAAAGTTATTGCTAGTTTATGTTCCCAATGTTTGACCCAAACCTAAAAACGTCAACTAATATGAGTATGGAGTAGTACTTCCTTACGGAAGACAAATAACTGGGGTTGACTAGCCTACAGAAGTGTGCTAGCTCGGTTCAGATGACCAGATTCCTGACAGCGTGCAGAACACAGCCGTGTATTGAACGAAGACAAATTACAGCTAGAGTATCACATGAAGTTGGGAAATATATCGTTCTCTATACATTCGTTGTCTCAGATTGATGAAAAATATGAATTACAGCAATTTGTGTCAAATCTCTATACCCGTGTTATGGACCAACTGGGTTGTTTTGTCTGCGCGAGCCCGTCGCATATTAATTAATCTCATCGATATACTGACTGTCGCATATCAATTAATCTCATCGATATACTGACTATAATGTGGCAAGTTGCTTAGCGACAAATAATTCATACTACATATGGCATTGGCATTTCAATGCTCACAATAGAGCAAACTATGTTGTGCAAACCTATCTCTTTGTAAATTGTAATCATGCAAACTCGCTCGATAAACATTTATCGACAGCTAAAAAAATTTAGACCAATACACATTCATTATGTATGTATTTTGTTGTAAAAAGATAAACTATCATGAAAAGAATTAGACCGATGCACAACTCGTGAAGAGAACGTGGCTAGGATAGAAGAAATACAGTCTCTCCGCTTCAAGCTAAACCCAATTAACGCCAGAAAACTACTAGCAAGAATTGCCAACTGATCGTGTCCAAACTCTAAAGCCTTTGAAATACCTGGCCTTTCAAAGGCTATAAGCAAGGCTTGTTTCGGGTTGCTCGAGTTCAGAGTTCAGACCAGCTATGAATAATTTGCAGGGCCGTAACATGTACAGCCACAGCCATTGCATGCAGTGTAATGGCATGTCCGAACAGTGAAGGCGACGGCTGAAAACTCATGATTAATCCTGCTTCTTTGGAGGGCAGAGAAGGAAAAGAAGAACCAGACAGCCTTTCAGGGCTTTCAGCTACCCTTGTGTAACCGTATTGCTAGGTGGGGATAACGATTATGTGGATACCCGGTTCGGACTCCGGCCGATCAACGAGATCGCCGGTAGCCGCCGCCGCCGTCGCCTTCAGGCGCGGTGAGAATTACAGTTCGGGTTCGAGTCTTTCTGTCCTCTCTCTCGATTACAAAAAGGGAGCCGTCATGGGCTTGCCTTCCTTTCCTGGGCCACATAGGGTCCCTAAGCGACCCATTCGACCACGTACTTTAGAGTTGGGCTTCTTGAGCCTAGAAGGCCCGGCGCCCCGTCCTGAAGCAGCAGCACCTGGAGAGGTCCTCTGCTTCTCCTCCTCTTCTCTTCTTGTCGCCCGACCGCTATCATCGCCGGTGACATCCCTTTCTCCTTTAGAACCAGCTTGTCCCCAAGCTGGTGCCCGTGGGAACTGTTGACGCAGAGATTCTTCATCTTCCCAGGTGGGGTGTCGTTGTGCTGATGAAGACGGCGATCCAAAATAGCTTGAGGTACCTGCGTCTGGTCAGTGATATCAGGTAATTCTGAGCTAACAATGGTAGAAGGAGGAACTGCTTTCTTCAATTGGGATACGTGGAATACTGGATGGATGAGACAATCTGCTGGTAGCTGTAATTTGTATGCAGACTGACCAATTTTGTCAAGAACTGTAAATGGCCCAAAGAATCTGAATGGCGCTCTAGCTGAGAGCCTCCCAGCCCTGCACAGTCATTTTGACGGGTAGCGAGCATCGGTCAGGGAGGTTATGACAGGAACACTACGTTCTCAATTCCGGAACCGCCTGATCCGCCAAGCAGAGGAAGAGCTGCAGAAACTCAATCTATGGCTACAGGATGTTGTGCTGAATGACTCAAATGATAACAGGACATGCTTCTTTGTGGACAGTAAGTCGCGGCTTCTATCAGGCTTGGTGTACAAAGCTTCAGTACGAGGAGAAGTTCTTTGGCTGGTTACTAACAAAAGGAAGAATCAACTGTAAGAGCAATCTGAAACACAAACATGTGCTACAAGAGGACAACTGCCCCATCTGTGCCGAAGCCCCCGAAACTCCAGATCACATAATCTCTGGCTGCTCGTTTGCAAAGGAGTTTTGGAGGAGGATTGGGTGGCGACATGAGGACATTGCAGCAATACAGTGCTTGTGGGAGACGACGGCGCCAAGAACCATGCCAAGAATGGCTCAATCATCTCTCCTTCTCCTTATCTGCTGGAAACTGTGGAAACATAGGCATGATGTTGTCTTCAGGGCCATGCTGCCTAGCCACTCACGCCTGATTGCGGCCTGCAGGGAGTCTGCTAGACAATGGAGGTGCCGACTCCCCAAGAACAATGATCGCCTCTCTTCTTTATGGTGCAACCAGTTACCTATTTAAGTTGCCTCCCTCCCTCATGTAATTTCTGTTTCCCCATGATGTAACCTTTGGTATACTTTGGGCCATGAGCCCCAGCCGCCTACCGGCCTTGCCCGGCATCTGTGGCTTGCAATATATCAGGTGGGGGTGTTCCCCCCCCAAAAAACATTGTATCCAAGCAGTGTGAAAAGTTAGCTGATGAAGTACTATTGTGCAATGCATACCACTAACTGGAGAACAAGACCGGATCAAAACAGCAGCACCAACACCCTCTATATCAGCAACAACATTGAGCATCATGTGGAGTCCATAGCACAGATACATACTCCCTCCGTCCCTTTTTATTTGTCGCCGTGGGATACGTGCCACAAGTTTGACTTGATTTATAGAAAATACGTACAATATTTATATCTCCAAATAATTTTGTTAAAAAACTAGATCCAAAGATCTTTCCGACGATATTAATTATGATACTAATCGATGATATTTATTATTTATTAAAATTGTCGGCATTTATGTCTCGGGAAGCGAAGCGACAAATAAAAAGGGACGGAGGGAGTATATGCATGGCCTCCCGGTCCAAACTACACACAGAGGAGCACAGATTTTAGATCATGCTCATGCTACGAAGCCCCAAATTTGCCATGTGCACCAATAACAATGCAAGGAAGCACTGATCCTACCACTGGAGCAAGGACCTTGCTGTGATGCCGAACCGGCCATGGCATGCGGAATCATTTGGCCTGTAGGTCTCCACCTGAAATTTCAGGAAAGTTCAGAATATTGAATACTAGTGTTTCGATTAGCTTAGCACACAGAGACAGAGCATTTCGCCATTTTACGAAACAAAGATAGATGCCACATGTTCAGGGAAATTGAGCTTGGAGGCTACCCGTATTGCAACAAAGTACAATCTCGATGACTTGAAGAAGAATAACCTACCTCGTCGCGCCGCAGGAGCTTGCCGAGGAGGCCGGGTGCGAGGTCGAGGGCATCCACCCCGAAGAAGTCTCGTGGCAATGCGCGACCAACAGGCGGCGCCTCGTTCAACTCCACCGATGGGAAGCAGTGCCCTCGCCAACGCCGGGGTCCTCGCCGCCTCGCCCTCCCCGCCACCGGCGGCAACGCGGCGGCTTCTGAGACGCGACTTCTTCCTGGGCGAGGAGCGCTTGAAGCTTGGGGGCTTGGAGGCGGCGGAGGTGGTCATCTTTGATGGCTCGCCCTCGCCGGCGGCGAGAGGTGGGGCTTGTCGGGTTTCAGTGCTCGGCGGGGCAAATGGATGCGTGGAGAGAGATGGAACTTGGAACGGAACGGAACGATGAGGATTCCAAACTAATGAAGCGAATGCGCGTAAGGTTGCTGACCCGATCATGTTTGACAATGCGCATTAGCAATTGATGTAGGTTCGATGCATCTTTTTTTTTTTAGCAACGAGGCTTTCTTTGTGGAAAGACCACAACAGCTGCTTTCGTGGAAACAACAATGAAAATGTCAACGACTGAAACAAGTGTTACAAAAGAGTACTTGAGATTGGTAGGAGTTGGTATAGCTTAATTACTTGTATCACATGAGTAGTTGCTGTTTACGGTGGGCACATGTACCGGTTTTAGCGTGGGGGTTTTTATTTAACAGACTGATACGATGCTTATTTTATTAATATATATAGTGAAAATACAGACATATTTCACATCTACAAAAGAATTTGTTATCACAACACAACTGATATGGTTGCATCAATAGCTTGAGCTTGGCGATGTCAAAATGGTCACGTTGAGAAAACTGACTGTTAGGATTTGGATACAAAGATTTCAAGGATATAAGTTTGTCGTCGGGCTTATAAGTCCTATCGAAGCCGCTAGTAAACTGAAACGGCTGATTTTTTTTTGAAAAAATGCTATTACAACAGTTAATAAATTAATAAGTCACCGATAAGTCGGGGTTAAGCGAACAGACATGCAATGGCTGGTAAGTTGATATGCATCGATTCTCATCATCAACGACTTATTTGATTCAAGTGCAGAGGTTCAATTCCAATTATTCATTGACCGTACGGTAGTCAACTACTCCCTCCATCCTAAATTATAAGATGTTTGATTTTTGGGGCATCAAGTTTGACCGCCCGTCTTATTTAAAATTTTTTTATAAAATATCACTTCTTTTGCCGTGACTTGCTTTATTAATACAAGTTCTTTAAAATAACTTAAATTTAATTATTTTTATAAAATTTTTTAAAATAAGACGAACGGTCAAACTTAGTGCTTAAAAAAGTCAAACGTCTTATAATTTGGAATAGAGAGAGTAGCTTTCTTGATGGCTCGTACTTCTGCATACTTTACTTTTCGGTAATGATAAGACTCGGACGTCTGGCTTTATCCGGACGTGGCGCCCGCCTACTCATTGCTCCCACCACCCTGTTCATGGACGCGGAATATTATATTATAAAGAAGACTCGACCAGTGCGTCTGTACTTTTTGGTCGTGCAGTTGCCTCTCGTGCCCATTATTTTATTCCTTTTTCTGTGGGTCAATGCATGGAAGCACGTGGGGCGTGGGGGTGTATGCAACACTTGGGTCCTATGCATACTGTGACAAGAGAGAAGGATGGGAGGGCCTGCATCCGCATGTGTTTTTTTTCTTGCTCCCGTGATGGGTGACCGTGGGCACCTTGTTGATATTTCTAACGCCACTACTAAAAGCGTAGATAAATCCTACCCCTAACAAAGAACGCCCGAAAATGCTCGGTATTAAATTAACTTATCATTAGCAACTAGCCACCTATTTATCACTATCATTCCTAAGCATGAATTAAGTTATCATCCTTAATCATATTGCTTAAGAAACAACTATAGATTTATATGTATTCAATATGACTAGGCGTAAAATAAAAGATATGAATATAAAGATAAGAATATAAACTAAGATCGGTTCTGCAAGCGGATAAATAATTATACCGTTGTAGCATTTTACCTAGGGAAGTCTACCAGGTTATCGATTTATATTTATACCACTTGAAAGATCTATATGTAGGACTTATAAACTATAACTTATACTATTGATGTGAAAGGCAAACCATAACTAGAATCCTACTCATAACAGGGGATAAGTCACGTGATAAAAGATATATATGATAAATAATAATAATGATCAGTCATCATAAATAGATAAACATCGAGCTCTTCTAGTCATAACAATATCTAGCCAATGGATAAACTCAGGAATAAATACTAAGGTAATTCAATAACTACGTCAATGAATAACTCTAATTAGTGCAACTACATCTAGCAATCATTGTTAAGTTAACCCTATATCATTATCACATGTAAAGAGGCATCAACTAATGAGGGTATTAAGACACAAAGGTCACCTCCTTCGCGACCGTGCCCATGCTAGTCCCACGCATCGGAGGGTGGACTACGAGGAACCAACGCAAATGTCACCGCGCGGACTACCACATGTCCCGCACGTCGGGGTGCACTCGTAGATAAACAAGATATCTAGACACCACGTCTACATATTGTCTACCATCTACCCAAATGCCGCTTGGGTAAACGCTATACGAGCAATTACATGAATTCAATAAGATCAAACCAACTATCCTAGACATATAATCAAAGTAGACAATGACTATTGCAATTAAGAATATATAAGAGATTAAGAACAATGTTGCCCGAATCATAATGATTACAATAAGAGAAAGGTACTAGAACTATACCGAACTCCGCGCTCCGCATGCACGCCAGGGGACTTCGGATCCCGTGAAGAACTAGAACTCTTCTACTTCTAATCTAACTAGGCTAAAGCTATGAACTAGAGAGGCTCGATGAACTAGAGAAGGCTCTTGATGGTCGGATCTCCAAATGACTTGATGCCTTTAGGGAGGGGGTCTACCCCTTTATTTATAGCCCTAAGTGGGATCGACGTGTGCCGCAGATCAAACCGACGTAACCAAGGGCCAAGATGACTCCTCGTAGGCGGTGGAGGAAGCTTCCGGAAGGGGGGCCAAAACCCTAGAGTTGGGCGCCGGCCGGCGCCATGGTGGGGCCGGCCGGCCCCACTGGCAGCACCCCTCGGGCCCCGGTTGCTTCAGTGTCTTCTAGATGGTTCCCGAGCCCAATCGTGATATTTCCGTGGCGGATAAGTTTTCGTGCTAAATATGCACTAGAATCCCTCTTTTTCAGCTTTTTCTCGAAAATCACCCCGAAAATACGAATATGCAAAACTCGTGAAATTTGTCGATAAAGCCCTAGACTAGTGTGTTTTCTTGTTTTCATTCGGGTAAAAAGCCCTAGTAAAAGTTGACACTAACGAGTGTCAACAATACCCCCAAGCTTACCTTTTGCCAGTCCCTTGGCAAACAAACTAAGTCTAGCTGATATTGTATTTGGATCAGGAGTTGCTACAATGTCATTATACTTTTCAGTACACATGCTTTCAAACTAAAATTTCCTCCGGATCAAACAATGTATATTCTAACCTTCAAACTTACTCATTTTACCTGTAACATAGGGCTTCACAGCTTTTGCATAGGTCTTGAGCAATCGAAAGATAGAACAATCAAGCTAAGTGCTATGTCTCAAATTCTTTGCAATACCAACATTCTGGAGTTTTTGGTAAGTTTTCAGAATAAAACTCAGAGCTTAATTGTATGACTCCCTCAAGTCTCTCAATGTATGTGGTATTTGTGGTTTTCTCTTGAGGCATTAATGTTGTTATGCCTCCTATAGCTAAAGGTATATATAGTGGGGCTTATAGGAGTGGCAATAACAAGGATAGGCATACTTGCAAAACATGTATTGTAAAGTCAACTAGTGGATCTACAGAGAATCAAGGCATACAATCAAACCAAGATGTGCATGTGTATGAAATATAATGGATAGGTGCATATGTGTTATTTATGGCTAATTTCTATTTCTACTATTGCTCTTTGGGAATGACTCTCTTTTAAAGCTTTTCTCAGGAAAGACATGGGCTATCTTTATTATTTCTTTTTATTTAGGGAGGCGGGCATCTAGTACCCATTGTTTTAATTGCTGGGACACTTGTCCATCTTTTACTCCCCTTTTCTTTCTTTTTCTTTCTTTTTCTTTTCTTTCTTTTGCATAGCCACATACATCCTTTGAACACAATAAATGAATCGAGAGATATAATCAGGACTTAGAGCATTAAAAACAGGGGTTATCTTATAGGGTGAGTGTATATTTTTGTGTCCTCTCCCAGTGTAGGAGGTGAGCATTTCATGATGAACATGTATGGAAATATGGTGAATGATTGCGATTACCCCTAAAGTAGGAATAATGCATATGTGGACTGGAGTGTGCAAGTGTTTTTGGTTTTAAAAAGTATGACAAGACTCTCATAAGGTATACAACACAAAGTTGACTGAACTCAATGCAAAGCAAGCAGTTTTAAATGTGAAAAGGTTTTCCTATCCTCTAAGATATTAATTTTGGCTTTGGTAGGAATTCACATTTGTCATACAAGAGCTCATCATGTAATTGTTTTAGATTTTCAAAATAAACCTCCAGAACTTAGCAATGCTAGGAATAAGATAAATAGCAGCTCAACCTTTATGAATCATATCAATCAACTACCTAGACTGAGCGCAAGCTTATGCCTTCATAATTACGGTTTAGAATAAATTCTCCAATTAAAACAACAATGCTTAGAACCAGTGAGATTTTAAGTTTGGCAAGTAGGTACTTAGTAAGCATTATAACAGAGTAACTATTCATCATTTGCAAGACAAAATTTTAATGTTTATCAGTTTTTAATTAACTCTAGCCTAGACTGACTCTAAACACACTCTAATATAATTAATACTAACTAAGACTTCTTTTTATTGGTTTTTTTTAGATTTTCTTTAACCAAAGACTCATAAAAGACTCAACAGGCGTGGACCTTCATGTGCCCACATATTTTTTGGTATTTTATGACTATGTAAAGTAGACTCAAAAATCGCTTAGGTGTAGTCACCTGATAACTAGGGATGCTCCTCCCCCAAGCTGGATGGTTGCAATACTTGGTGTAGATGTCCTTTAGAGTGAGCTAACCAAGAGCGGACCTGGTGGGTGCCACCGATAGACTCTCTCCTTGCTATGATGTTATTCCTGCATAAATACTCTCCACAAAGAGAAACCAAAACTCGAGGCTCAAATTTTTTATTGGGTTAGCGGTCAGCCAAAGAGTAATTGATCACCTTTATGAGCTAGCTTCAATGTTGTCTAATTTAAACAAGATTTCACTTTTCTCTTATTTTTGAATTTTTTATTTGTGATGCAGGAATTTAAATATGAATGCTATATTTTTGTCATTTTTATTTTATGCCACCACAACGGATGTTCCTTCGAAAAATACCATAGGGTATCCACATGGGGCTTTGTGATGCCATGAGTAATGTAGTAAATATTTTTATTATTTTTATATCTTTTAGTGTGTAAACAAAATTATGCTACTAAATAAATTGCAAATGCATTTAATGAGATAACTACCATTCTAACCTTATGGCTAGGGTATGGAATTTAAGTCTACCGACAGGACTTAGATAGAGGAGAACACTTACTCAGTGGGTTCATCATCTGAGGTAACCTCAGTCAACTCCCCGTTTCGTGGTGATACCGCACGTGCCTTCATTCATCTCATTTCTGTCTCTTTTGTTTCTAACCGTGCTGATAACTAGGGGATGCTCTCCCCTAAGCTAGATGTTTGCTTATGGTTGATCGTTGAAGCTGAGTGGTCCTCACAGAGGAGCTCATGCTTATAAGAGCAAGTGTTGCCTGGAATACTTCAATCTCATCACCCAAGAAGTTACTGCCTTCACATAGGGGTTAGCTGTATGTCAAAAAAGTGTACTGCAGGTGATGAAGATGAAGATTCCTAGGTAAGCTGGCTCTTGGAGTCATCCTACAGAAAGCTCTCACAAAACACCAAAACTCGTGGAACGGTATTAGGATAAAATGATTAGTCATTTTTAGAGGATTGGGTGTTGTGATGGTTTCAAATTTTTATGATAGCAGTATTGCAACTGGATGCTCAATTAATATTTTTTAGATTTTATAGGTTTACATGCATAAAGTACAAATGCATGATATATATTTATTCTATAGGCCACCACAAAGTGAGAACTCCTACTGCTTTTACACTACAAGGGTTTCACATGGGGCTTAATGTTCTTTTTTTTAAGATGCATGAATGTAGCCTAATGCAAGACTATTTATTTTTGTTATTTCTATGCATTGCTAATGTAGAAGAGTAAATGTACTAAAGAGAAAATAAATCATACGATTCAAGAAAGTAAATTTAGATAACTACCGATGTTACCTCACGGCGAGAGTTCAATATTTATAGTCCTTCGAACTAGACTTGTCCTTGCAGTGGTTCATTGAGTACTTCGAGTTGCTCTTGAGGGTAAGGATTGAGGTGGTGCCTCCACTAGTGGCTCCCAATGGCAGTGCCACCTTCTTTCTTTCTTTTCTAGGCATCTCGAAGTCAATCTTATGTGCATCATTATTATAGTTGAGAACTTTCACTTGTGAAATTTGGGGGATTGTCTCCCCACACTTTAATTGAAGTATGTTCTGCCCATAAAGACAAGGTAGAGATCAAGTGCATGGGCTCTGCTGGTGGGAAAACACCAACAGAACTAGAAATTTATTAATTCTCTTACCTTGGACACAATAAGATTGATATTATTCATATTATTCATTTCTATCATGGGTGAGAGGACTAGAAATATAAATATGGCATTTAAACTTGTGAGATAAAGAGTAAAGTTACTTAACCATTAGAAAAACTGTTCACGAAGTATTTATAGCTTACTTGGTTAAGACTGAAATTAAGAGAATGGTGCTATGAACAAACTCAAAGAACAAATCATGTTGAGTTTAATCAGGTTGATCAATTTAAGATGTAACTCAAACATGGTTGTATTTTCATTTATTGCATACCAAGATCAAGAGGAAATTAATGACCACTTATCTTAAGATGTTACCTCCATTATTAGGGCATGATGAAGGGTAAATGAATTTCAATGGTCTCTTTGTTTCATTCTTGATCATGGGTTATTCATTAGTATCTTGTCTCGTATGTTGTACTCCTTTCTCACTCCTCGACCTCCTGCTTTTCTCATTATGTCTTCTCTGCAAGGGGTTAGTGGACAACACATACCCGAAGAAATATACTATTTATCAAAGTACGGATAGTGTTTGCCTAAGAGTTAAAGATTAATTTGTAGCTCATCTTTTCAATGATTCATCACTATTTCAATTTTTTTTTCATCAAGGTTAAAGCGAGGATATTATTTTGAAGCATACCCTTAACCTTAAATTGATTCTACGAATAGTCTCCTCATATGATTTAAATATTTTTTTATGTAGAAGGAGTTAGTCTATATGTACAACTAAATTCTTATATAAGCATGCTTGATTTTCATAATATTTAAGTAATGTTCTAAAGCATACTTATAATAGAATAAGGAAGTTTGCAAGACTAAAGGTATTTATTCACATAGAACCAAGAATATGTATGGTGAATCATAGGAGCATTTTATTATATATATATTTAGCAAGTTATGTTTTAGCATAGCATAGGGTAGAAATGACCAAGACAAATTAGCAACATAGTATGAGATGTTAATTGTAGTTACATGTTGCATGAGGCTTGGACAAACGTACCTCATATCTTCATCCTTCTAAGTAAGTGGTGACAAACTTACTTGAAAGAGGAGGGTTCGGGTCTATTGGAGATGCAATAATGCTCACTTGAAAACTTCTTCTCCAATAGATTAAAGTTGTTCTTTCCTGTAAAATGTTAATGGACACATACCCGAGGGAATAGCGAGATTGAAATACGGGTTTTGTTGTCCATAATAATAATAATAATAATTATTATTATTTTGATTTTCTTTTATGCTAATCAAGATGATATATGGTTTAAGATTATTTAGCATAAATTGTGTCTATCGTGTTTTTATGTTGTTGTTGCAATCTAGCATGGTTCAAGACAAAGATAACTTGTAACAAAAGATAAATAAATATTAATACTCATAAGGAGGACTTCTTGTGCAAAGTTATCATCTGCCTTGATTCATCTCATATGTGAATTCTTTTCTTGACTTACCCAGATTGAATTTGAGAATTCTCCTATAGGGGTTAGTCTGACAAAATAACTAATATCTACTAAAGTGTACTATCGGCTCAAGAATCAACATAGACTCATGTCCAATTTGAATCAGGAAAGGATTTTAACCTAAACACCTTGCTTAATTCAAAAACCTCTTAGAAGTACGATCAAATCACCTTATGATTCAAAAATTAAACTAGACACCATATCTATTTTAACTTAGGAAAATAGTCAATGCTCAATTTCAAAGGTGTATGAAGATACTTCTAAACCTAAGCATACTATAGCAAATACAAGTAGCATAAAAGTACTATAGAAGTTTATTCAAGTAGAGATGAAAAAGCATGATTATGGTGAGTTTTTTAAGTTATTTATAAGAATGCAAGTCGGGATGGATATATGAATGGAACTAAACATGTTATGGATGAAGAATTTTAAACTAAATGAGATGGATGTTTGGATTGTAAAAAAGTAAATATGCAGTGAAATGCAAAAGATAATGACTCATCAAATTTAAAGTCCATGAGCAAGACTTTCTCACCTTTATTTGATCATACTTACCATGACTCACATGCTGGAATTTGTGAGTGATGCAACATCTTTGTTCCCGTCACTTGAGATATGAATTAAACTGCCGTGACGTCGACCTCTTTCTCCAACATTGGATTTGTTATATTTCTTCTTATTTTGTGGGGGCATGCCGGAAGGTCGTTAAACCGGTCGTTTATTACCCCGCATAAGATATTAAAGTAGACAAACAAGGGTAATCCTGCTTGAGCAGGGTTAATGGTTATTTCGATCACATGCTTAATTATAAGTCTATCCATGTTCTTAATTGCCTAGCTACCTTCCCCGAAACGGCGCCAAAAATGCTTGTTGGTATTTCTAACGTCACTACTAAAAGCGTAGATAAATCCTACCCCTAACAGCAACGCCAGAAATGCTCGGTATTAAATTAACTTGTCATTAGCAACTAGCTACCTATTTATCACTATCATTCCTAAGCATGAATTAAGCTGTCATCCTTAATCATATTGCTTAAGAAATAACTATAGATTTATATGTATTCAATATGACTAGGCGAAAATAAAAGATATGAATATAAAGATAAGAATATAAACTAAGATCGGGTTCTGCAAGCGGACAGATAATTATACCGTTGTAGCATTTTACCTAGGGAAGTCTACCGGGTTATCGATTTATATTTATACCACTTTGGGAAGGTCTATATGTAGGACTTATAAACTATAACTTATACTATTGATGTGAAAGGCAAACCATAACTAGAATCCTACTCATAACAGGGGATAAGTCACGTGATAAAAGATATATATGATAAATAATAATAATGATCACCATCATAAATAGATAAACATCGAGCTCTTCTAGTCATAACAATAGCTAGCCAATGGATAAACTCAGGAATAAATACTAAGGTAATTCAATAACTACGTCAATGAATAACTCTAATTAGTGCAACTACATCTAGCAATCATTGTTAAGTTAACCCTATATCATTATCACATGTAAAGAGGCATCAACTAATGAGGGTATTAAGACACAAAGGTCACCTCCTTCGCGACCGTGCCCATGCTAGTCCCACGCACGGAGGGTGGACTACGGAGGAACCAACGCAGTTTGTCACCTACGCGGACTACCACACGCCCCGCGGACGTCGGGGTGCACTCGCAGATAAACAAGATATCCGGACACCACGTCTACATATTGTCTACCATCTACCCAAATGACCGCTTGGGTAAACGCTATACGAGCAATTACATGAATTCAATAAGATCAAACCAACTATCCTAGACATATAATCAAAGTAGACAATGACTATTGCAATTAAGAATATATAAGAGATTAAGAACAATGTTGTCTGAATCATAATGAATACAATAAGAGAAAGGTATTAGAACTATACCGAACTCCGCGCTCCGCATGCAGACGCCCGGGGCTTCGGATCCCGGCCGAAGAACTAGAACTCTTCTACTTCTAATCTAACTAGGCTAAAGTTATGAACTAGAGAGGCTCGATGAACTAGAGAAGGCTCTTGATGGTCGGATCTCCAAATGACTTGATGCCTTTAGGGAGGGGGTCTACCCCTTTATTTATAGCCCTAAGTGGGATCGACGTGTGCCGCAGGATCAAACCGACGTAACCAAGGGCCAAGATGACTCCTCGTAGGCGGTGGAGGAAGCTTCCAAAAAGGGGGGCCAAAACCCTAGAGTTGGGGCCGCCGCCTTTGCCTTGGTGGGGGCCGGCCGGCCCCACCTGGCAGCCCCCCTCGGGCCCTGTTGCTTCAGTGTCTTCTAGATGGTTCCCGAGCCCAATCGTGATATTTCCGTGGCGGATAAGTTTTCGTGCTAAATATGCACTAGAATCCCTCTTTTTTCGGCTTTTACGAAAATCACCCCTGAAAATACGTAATATGCAAAACTCGTGGAATTTGTCGGATAAAGCCCTAGACTAGTGTGTTTTCTTGTTTTCATTCGAGTAAAAAGCCCTAGTAAAAGTTGACACTAACGAGTGTCAACACACCTGTGCCAAATTTTTGCAGGCACCGTTACTAGTATTTTATTACGAGAGGCCAGTTTGCGCGGAGAGAGAGGTGACGATGCGTGTTCTCTAGATATTGCATGTATTTTATCTAAATGTTAAAAAATTATACTTGTAGTGTTACTTATGTTGTAATGGCTATATACATATGTTGCAAGTATGTATTTTAAATATTTCAAATTGTTTCAAATCTATGTTACAAATGTTTTATTTGAATGTTACATTGTTGTCGTGGCTATAAATATATGTTGCAAGAGTATGTTCTAAATGTTTCACCTATTTTAGATGGATCTTGTAAGTATTCTATATAGATGTTGCATATTTTACGGTGGTTACATATATGTTGCAAGTTTATATTCTAAATATTTCACTTGTTTCAGACTTGTTCTCTATTTTTTCACTCTAGTCCCACTCCCACATGCTGGCAAATGCATGCCGCAGCAGCAGGCGTAGGAGCGCAATACTTCTACTCCGTACTAGCATGCAAGTAGCAGGGCAGGTGGTGTACTACTTGTGTACTTTGTAGCATGCAGTGCACGGGGAGTAGCATAGTACAAATACTAGCAAAGCGGTGGTGTAGCATGCAAGCTCACGATCTCACAAGCTGAAAGAAAGAAAGCCAGCTTGCGTGTGTGCAAAGACGGCATGGGAGAAAAAAGCGCAGGCGTGCATCACATCGATAGCGGAGAGAGCGGTCCGATAGCGCAAAACACACGCACTGGGCTAGGTATGGCCAGTGGGGGGCGTTTCGGACGGCTGCTTGAGGCTATCCGCACTTCGTCATACTCTATATACATCATCTAAAAAATCTTCTGTCCATCAAGATTCCATCCTCTATATCAATTTCTCCCGCACCCATCCATACTCTATTTCATTCTCTATCCCAACTACCCATATACGGGTCCCACACGTCAGCCCTACCTCCACCTTTATCCACCCACACGACGAGCTCGCGGCGGGCCTCCCTCCCTCTCCCTCGGCGAGCGTGGTGGTCCAGCACGGCTCCGGCGGCCTCCCTCCCTCCCCGCGCCGGCGTGGACGCTCCCTTCTCCCTCTCCCTTCTCTCTCCCGCCGAGCAAAGCTGTAAAAAAACCCTAGGTGTTGATCACTCTTATATTGCATTTCATTAGGCATAATGCATCATTGTGCATTCATTTATGAGCATGTAATAAAGCACGGTCTATGTGTGTAATATACATGTTTGATAAATAGTCATAAAAATGGCTTAGAACATTTTAGAATTAAATTTGAGGTAGGGTTTATATTCAACTTTTTTTCAAAATATGCTTTCATGAAGTTATATATGTCACATGTGCTTTTATCAAGTTAGGAAATAGCCCAAATCACAAGTATATGTTTTATTCAGTTTTTGGGATTGAGCCCTAAATAAAAGTTGTAGTATAAAATGTATGCAACAAACTTTATTTAGGGGTCTAGGGCTAAATCTTAATTTATCATGTTCAAATAATGGCCTTAAATTTGAATTTGAAATGAATCTGGAAAGAGACTAGAAAATTTTCTAAGTCTGGAATTCTAGTTGCTTGATTCAATTTCTAGGGTTGTGAAATTTAGTTTTTTATGAATAAAATTTTGAAAACAATTACATCATTTGATAGTACTAAGTTTGTACTGCAAAGCTATGCTATTTATTGGCTATGAGCATGATGGGTTAATCATTAGTTAATTTGCTACACATTGAATCTAGCATGAAATTATGAAGGCTTGGAGATTTTTCCAAGTCTGAGATTGTCAATATTATATTCAATAATTGGGGCTGTGTAAAATAGAATTCTGTGAATAAAATTTTGACATCAGTTACCCTATTTGATTGTATAAAGTTTGCACTTTCATATAATGTGATTGGTTGAGTTTGTTTACTCGCTGGTTGATCATTAATAAATTGCCCTAAGTTTGAATTGGAAATAAAATTGGGAATGACTTGGAAAAGTTTTCCAAGTCTGAGTGCGCTTAAAATATTCAAACTTTGGGGCTATGAAAAATAGTTATCCATGAATAGTGATGTGGCATCTAGTTCATTACTCGCTCACTACTAGGATCCAAAATTCTATCGTGGCGCTTATATTGGGTTGCAATATGGCTATTTTGGTTGCAATATGAATCAGTTGCATCTATGTATGGTCGTTGACAAGTGGTTGCATTTGGAACGGTGCAATAGGTTCTTGCATCCTTCTAGATGTGGTGTTGCGATAAGTTGATTTTGCAATGCACATAAAAAACTAACACAACCACAATATGGTTGCAAACACAAATATTGCGACTAGTAGAATGGTTGTTTGAGTTGTTGTTGCAACGAACACATAGATGCATTATGATAGTATTGCTATGAACAAACTTATTGCAAAATAGCTTTATTGCCACTGCATAGGTACGTGGAAATATGGCCTTATTGCCATGTAGTGTTCTCCATTGCGTCAAAGAAATCTTGCAACATCACAAATTGGTGGCTAGAGTCACAATTGCAACATTGATTTGTTGGTGGTAATAAAAGGTAATGCAACGGATTATTGATGGGGGTAATAGATGGAAAATACATTGACTCCTTATTGGTGGTAATAGATGGAAAATGCAATGAATCATTGTTGGTCGTAATAGATGCAAAAAGCAATGAATCATTGTTAATGGCAATAGACGGAAAAGGCAACAACTCATTGATTGTGGTTAAATATGAAAAATGCAACAAATCATTGTTGATGGTAGACATGTCCTATAGCAACAAATAAAGTTGGTGGCAATAATGTATATTGCAACAAAAAATAGTGGTTGTGTAGTAGTTTGTTGCAACGAGAGCATTGTGGCTGGTGCCTTTTGAATTTCTTTTCATAGCTCAAACACAATATAAGAACTCAAACATTCATTAACTCCAAATATATATCTCAATGAAAGTAATAACACAATGACCATAGTACTACTAAAATAAACATGATGACATCATCTCTGTCTACAAGTTCGAAACTACATTTAGGATAACAAAATAGAACTAAATATGAGTTTGCTTATTGATCTCTCCATGCTCTATCACCCATTGCCACTTCATTCTTCTAGATATCCATCACTAACATGTAGGTATAAAGCTTTCTCTAAATATTTTGCTTGTCCGTGCTTTCCTGCAATTCATGAACACGTAGAATTTATTATTAATTTAATATAGGAACCATGGTTATTAAGTGCATGGAATAACTACACATGTGAAAATTTAAGAATCATAGTGACATAGCAAAGATATAAAAGTAAATTAAGGAACACCTTGCAAGAATGACACATGTAAATAAGACATAAAGTTCTACAATCAGAGATCACACAAGTGCCAGTCTAACCAGCCAATAAAATTCTTTTCAACAAGTTAGCCCATATCTTTATTTCCAACCTAGCAGACTTCTTTCCAAATCATGGTAGTAGTTCCAACCTAGCAGACTTGCAAAAATGAGAACAACAAAAATTACGCTTCCAAATATATAGCAATGAAGCCAGTATATATTTTCACTTAATCATGCAAAAGAAATAGGCTAATTCTTCAAATATCAACAATGATTACTTGACTTCATAAATTCAGGCCAAGTTGCGGCACCATCAAAGTGAAATAAAACATAAATTTATGCTTTGCTAAACATGAACGACAATAGCAAATAGAAAAACTGAACCAATCTACAAAGATTGATTCTTTCTTACAAAATACATAATACACAAAATCCATTTTTACTAGACGGTAGTCCCCTACCGGTTTGGTGAACTTAAGCGACATGTCACACATAGCATAAAATCCACTATTTCAAAGAAAAATCCCATTGGTATGCATACCTTTGTTTTCTCTTTTGATTCTGAGAGTTCTAAATAGTTGCTCGGTAGAAATACAGGTTAAATGACCCATTGGCACCATTCTTTTTTTCTGGAAAGGTGGCACGGTCGCACTAGCCTTTGTTGTCATGGTTGCACCTTCAAAGAACTACCTTTTACGTGGTCAACACACTTGCTGGTGCATTATCCTACCAAAATGAACACTCCGATGTAAACAAGTTGCATTTTATATGTAAACACGTTGCATCTTTTGTAAGTAACCTTGTTAGTTTTTGTTACCTCTGCAACTACATCCTCTATGCGTGGTGGTGTGATGAGGTTGTTGTCGACACTTGGGGCATTTGGAACCCGTGTGGTGTTGATGTTTCCGAGATGGCACAATGCAGCCCCAAAGACAAGGAACATTAGCTAAAGTAGAGGAGCCAAAATGTAGAATTGTGTTCCAAAGTTAGTACCTGCTTGTAATGCCAATTGTATTTGTTGTTGTAGTGTAGACTGGAATTCTTTCCTGATTTCTTCAATTTGTTTCTTACTTTCTTCCTTATCTTTTTCTCTTGATGTTAACACTGGATTTTGGTAAAGAGGATGATAGGTAGGCCAATGCGTGACGAGGCTCGCGAAAGGCAAGTATTCGAAGCATTCGGCAAGCATCCATGCGGGTGGCTATTCACAGTAATTCGGCAAGTGTCCATGCGGTCGGCTAACTCGAGCGATTCGGCAAGTGGTCGATGCGGTCGGCTATCTTTGAAGGCGGTGGCTCCAATCGGGAAACAAAAGGTGGCAAGTTAAAGCCGGTTAGAAGGAAAGAATCGTGATAATCAAGGACTCCGAGAAGGATTAGAGCAAGAACCGTCATATTTTTCTTAGTATTATGTAATCGTAATCTTCTAATCATGTTATGTCCAGGGTATAAATATAAGCCCTCAACCATTGTAAAAAGATGTTCACAACCAAATCAATACAATCGGCCCCGTGCCAAGTTTTTGAGTCCTTTGTCGTGTCGTCGAGTTCTTCGAGAGGAGCCATCGATCCGTCGACCTCCGTAAGTTCCGACAACCTTGCTATCATGTCTAGTATCATGCGGTGGATTTAGACGTTGATGCAAGTAGTCTTGTTTGTCTCGACAGGGATGGCCGTGCGGCGGCGTCCGCTTGATAATCAAGAGGTCTTTGCTTATGCTTTGTTTATCTCGACCGGATGGTCAGGCGGCGGCGTTTGCTTGATAGCTTAGTGAAGCAAGATAGTTATTGGCTCTATTAGATTTGGCAAGGTCGATAGATTCATTAAGTTATCATGTGTTGCATGTTTTTAATTACTTGTAACACTCTTTCGCCCAATCTAGATTGATTAGGTTCGGCTTCTTACTTTTATAGATCTATTTGTTCTCTAACGTTTTATTCTTATATTATCATGATAGATAGATCATATGCTTACATAGCCGAGTTAGATCAATCTAGATTGTTACATGTTGCGGGTTCTTACATGTTAGAAGCGTTTAAATCTTGATAGGATTGAGTGTCGTGCGGTAGATACAAGTTCTTGATGGGTTTGCTCGTGATAGCTTTGTTTGTTCCTTCTTCATGGACCCCGAGTCGGCTGACTTGCCGAGCTTGGTTATGCTTCAACTCATGATCAACTTTCACTTGTTCAAACATGTCTTCTCATGCAAGCGTGTTCGGCAATCAATGCTTTGCGTGTCTTTTATCTTTATATTAGCCGAATGAATCATAAACATGATTGGCGAGCGGCTTCTATAGCTGTATGTCGTAAATAAGTGGCTTCGGGGCCGTATATACGGAACTGTCTGGTCTCATCCGGCATGTTTCGATTTTTGTATTTAACAATCTTTTGTCCCTTGTCAGTTTTCAGGTCAAACTGACTCACACGCTTCCGGATCTTCAAACCGCCCGGTCACCCGATTGAAGCCACGCTTTTCGGCTTGCTGTGTGTGAGGTACAGTGCATCACGTTTTGTGTCAACACACTTTTTGGCACGCCTGGTGGGACCCCATCGTTCAAGATGCCTGAAATCAACAACGACCATGTTCTGGATGTGACCATGGATGAGTTGCCGAAGAATTCAAGGGAATTGGTGCAGCAAGCATGTGAGCAATTTCAACAGAAGTGCTTGATGTCCTTTTCCAAGAATAAGAGCAACAAGGTGTTCCAGAAGCAATCATTGCCAAGGGTTCTTCTTCCACATCAATCTGATTTTTCTTGAAGAAGAGGATGCTCAAAAGATGTTAGAGTTGGTTCACGGGGCTGCAGGGAGAAACTATGACGAATCATCATCAGCTTTTCTCGAATACTTTTTGTGCAATCATGGTTAGCACTTTCGGCCCAATGGCCGATAAATACTTCGAGGAGAACGCTGGCCCAATCCGCGGACCAACACTTTTCAACATACCAAAGTATCAAGAAAAGCCCACTTGGAGATGGTGGAGCATCCGGTTCAAACAAGGGTGAATCAGCCCCAATGAAAAACAACGACCTCCTACCTATGGCCAGTGACATTTGGTACAACAGGGAGATGTACTCACATCGACTTTTAAAGTGTCTCCAAAGATCAAATAGGCTGCAGAGGAATATGTATGGAGATGGATATCGAGAATTTACTGATTATCTTGCTTTGGATGCTTTCTTTGAATCCGGGATACAAGAGTGCGTCGGTATACCTTCTAGAAGGCAAACACGTGGAACTCCGAATTCAGACGTTGATCTTATTATGCATAGGATGGCTGATATGATGCAGAATCAGTTCGGCCTAAAGCCAAAAAATCAATCCTATTCATACAAGTCTCCTTATCCAGAATGGTACAATAGAGTGGCACTTCCTCCAAGGGTCAAGCCTCCAACGGATTTGACTAAGTTTTCTGGTCAAGATGATACTAGCACTTTGGAGCATATCAGTCGTTACTTGATGCAGCTTGGGGAGGCTGTTGATGGTCCTTAATGCCTATTTTATACCATCAATTATTGCATGAATTAACATGAAAATAATCATAAAGCATAGTTGTAGGGTTTGATTCTAACGAGTTCCACGAGTTGTGTTGTTCTCGATCGTTTTGCAGGTATATCTAATTTTTGCATAGAATAAAAGTATCTCAAATGATGAATTGGACTACACCACTGTGGCGGGCTCGTTGAGACGATCGAAAACGGACATATCATTTGCTATATTCGGAGTCCGAGTCAAAAGATATCAATTCTACACCGAAACCAACACTAGAAGACTCTAGAAGGCACCCGGAAGGCGACGTGCATCAGCTGGGGCCCACCTCTGTTGGGGCCCACCTGCTACTGAGGTGGGGCCGGTGGCCCCCCCCGGGGCCGCCCGGCGCCCTCCAGAGCCCAATTAGGGCCCGCTTCGACGGACGGCCTCCTACCGTCTTAGGGTTTGCATTCCCACCGTTGCCAAAGTCGGTTTGGCCCAACAAGCAAACGGTGGAAGGATTAGTCCCACATCGCCTGTTCAGAAGAGGTGGGAGGCTTTTCTAGGATATAAATAAAGAGGTAGACCCTCATAGTTTAGTGCACCATATTATAGAGATGTAGAGGCGTCCCTCGAAAGGATAGACTCTCATCTCTAAAGCTCTTGTAAAGTAGAAAATAGGGAGAGAGGAGAGGATGCAGTAGAAGAGGAGCCGGCTTGACGGATCTTCCTCAACTTTGTACCTCTACGGAGACGAATCTTCTTCAAGTTCTTCAGTTGGTAACTCTAAGTTTTCTATTTATTTAAGCTTTGTTCTTACTTTACTTTGTTTACAAGATCTTAGCTCGTATTGAGTGCTCTAGTTATTGCGCGTAGTTAGAGTAGTAATCGATAGCGTAGACGTGGTGTCTAGGCTAGAGTTTACCTGAGTTTACGCCCAATTCTTACGGTTAGTTGTGGTAGCCTTCAGAGGTGACAGCTTTGTTGGTCTTCGTATTCCACCACGTTGGAGTTGGTGTTTCATAGAGCTTTTGGCAGCCTTACCCAGCTACCTTCTTCCCAGTCTTATTCGAGAGTTGGATAGGTACTGTTGCTCCAAAGTAGACAAGTATCGTGAGTTTGATTCTTAGTTATCTAGATCACCTTAGATAGCCCCTCTCTACCCACCAAAAAATATTTATCTTTTCTATCCTTGGACGTTCTTGATTCGGTACTAGATCACTTCGCGTTCCTCGTGGAAATTCGATACCTTGGAATACTCTTAGGTGAAAGCTACAGCGGTATCCGTGCGCTTGCGGATTTATCTCTTGATTATTCTGTGTGCGTTAAATATACCAGCAGAGGCCTCCACAGACGAAGCTTGGAGAATTCGATATTTCCCTTTGTCTCTCACAGGGCCAGCTTTCACATGGTTTACCTCCTTGCCAGCCCATTCCATTGGTACATGGGCAGAGCTAGAACAGAAGTTTTATGCATATTTCTTTACGGGTACTAATGAGAAGAAGCTGGTTGATCTCATGAGTTTGAGACAGAAAGCTAATGAAACACCACAGGAGTATCTTCGCAGGTTTAGAGAAACTAAGAACCTTTGCTATTCTCCTCGAACTTACCGGATGATCGGTTGCCGGGGATGGCGATAAGCGGGCATGCAGCCGAACGTCGAGAGAAGAAGCTATTCGGCATAGAGTTTGATGACCTTGGTCAACTTTCACAGGCGATTGGCGGCTATGAGTAATCAAGCCCAAGGGTTCAAGAGAGATAACCGCTTCCAAAAAGGGTAATGTTGCTAGTGAAATGTATCAAAGTTTTTTCGGAAGAAGCAAACTGAATATGATGACGATGACGAGATAGCCGCAATGAACTGACTTGGGCAAAAGAGCCTACTCAAGTTAGTCAACGTTGGTTGATGCAACAAAAGGGAACTTATGACTTTGATGTCTCTAAATCGGACAAGCTTTTTGATTTGTTAGTAAGGGAAGAACACATTAAACCGCCAGAGGAACATCCTATCTTTGCGTCCCCGAAGGAGTGAAAGACAAGAAGTACCGCGGCTACCACAACACCAACTCTCATTCTATCAATGATTGCCGAGTGTTCAGAGTGCGGATTTAGAAGGCTATCCAGGAGGGACATCTGAAGTTTGATGGCAAAATGAAGGTTGATGGTCAGCCTTTTCCTCAGAATATGATTTCTTTCTCTGTGAATATGGTTTCTGCAGATGATTCTAAAGGTAAAGGCAAGGTGAAGGTGTTAACCTCTGACAGAGCAAAGAAAAACGGTACTGTCGACCTTGATCAGTAGATTACAACTGAGGAGCTGAAGGAAAACGTTCGGTTCAAGAATAGCTGAACCGAAAGAGGTAAAACTTCTAAGCCTAGGGTTACATCACGTATTCTATTGAACAAATGGCAAAGGCGGCAAGAAAGAGAATACTTCGAAGAGCAAAGGTTTATAGAAGAACGCCGGAGATATGAAGAAGAGGTGTATCGTAGAGAGCAAGAAGAACACATAAGAGAGATGGAGCAGTCTCATTGGGGGTGTTCATTCTTTAAACATTGTTGGAATGAAGGCTTGAAGTTGCCTGCTAGAAACAATTGCCCTGAATGCAGTGATCAATATTTTGGATACAGGCAATCTCGAGTCAACCGCCGTCCGGTCCATGAAAGACTTAGAACACAGTTTCCTGAGGACGATCGGCGTTTAAAAATAGACAGTTTTGAGAATCAGCAAAGGAAGAGGTTTGCAGACCAACGTTGGACTCATTATAAAGGATACAATGGAGAGGAAGGTCCCCATGAATACGTATGGCAGAGAGGACAGTGGTGCCCTCCAGGGACCGAGGAAGAGCCAAAAAGAGAAGAGTTCAACGTTTGAGGAATGAGGAGCTAAAACAAGCGGTTGAGGAGAAGCGGACATGGCGCCCTAAAAAGAAACCGGATGGGCATGGTCCTTCGTGTGATGCATGCATGGCCTTTTTCCTCCCATCAGAGTTCATAGCTCCTGAAAACCAGGATGTCCAAGAAGAAGTATACTCCGATTTTGATGAAAGTGAGTTTTAAGATTTGATGGCCCGGCTTGTCTTGACGCAAAGAAGGTTTTTTGATAAACCAACCAAATATCGTCATTTGAAGCCACTTTATCTAAAAGGATACGCCAATGGCAAGCCTCGACTAAAATGTTTGTTGATGGAGGAGCTGCTATCAATATCATGCCATATGCTACCTTCAGAAACTTGGGATGACCGGTGAGGACTTGTTAAAAACCCGACATGATTCTTAGAGACTTTGTTTGGCAATCCTTCCGATACCGGTGGAGCTGTGCATGTCGAGTTGATGATTGGGTCAAAGACCTTGATTACTACATTCTTTGTCATTGATGGCAAGGGGGCATACATGCCGCTTCTAGGAAGAGATTGGATTCATGCTAATTGTTTGCATTCCTTCAACCATGCACCGATTCTTATTCGATGGGTTGGAGATGATATTGAAGTTGTTCACGCCGACGATTCTATGAGTGTCGCTTTCTACGGAACCTTCTTTGGGAATATGATGGCATTGATTGTTTTTCTAGCAAAATGTGTGGAGAAGGTCCCGTGAATGTCTTCAACAGAGATCAACAACCGATCCAAGCGATCGGCTCTCACAAAGAATTTTTAATGGGTAATCCAATCGATGGCAACAAAGAAAAAGCTGGGACGCGGTTTTATGTCGGCCTACAAGTTGGAAGAGATAAACGTTGGTGATGATACTAAGTTAAGGCCGATGTACATTAGCGCGAACTTGGATCCAGAATATAGATTACAATTGATAGATCTTCTAAAAAGAGTTTAAAGATTGTTTTGCTTGGGATTACACAGAGATGCCCAGATTGGATCGCTCTATTGTTGAACATCGATTACCTATTAAGCTCGGATATCACCCCTACAAACAACCTCCACGAAGAATTTATAAAGAGGAGGTATTGGCCGATGTGAAAAAAGAGATTGAAAGATTACTAGAAGCAAACTTCATTCGGCCATGCGGTATGCGAGTGGATTTCAAGTATAGTTCCAAATACAAGAAGAATGGAAAGATGAGGGTCTCAGTATAGATTTTAGAGATCTCAATAGAGCTACTCCTATGGACGGATACCCGATGCCGCTTGCCGATTTTTGGTAGACGCAAGCCGGCCGGATATGAGGTGATTAGCTTTATGGATGGGAATGTTTGGTTATAACCAAATTTTCATGGCAATAGAAGATATCTTAAAGACAGCCCTTCGATGCCCCGGTCATATTGGTTTGTTTGAATGGATTGTCATGACATTTGGGTTAAAGAATGCCTAAGCAACTTACCAAAGAGCTATGAATTATATCTTTCATGAGTTGATCGGCAAGATTGTAGAAATCTATATCGATGACGTGGTAGTCAAATCTAGAAATTATGAAGGGCATTTAGCCGATTTGAGGAAGACTCTAGAATGCACTAGAAGGCATGGTTTGAAAATGAATCCAAACAAATATGCTTTCTGAGTCTCTACCGGTGAATTTTTGGGGTTTCTAGTCCATAAAGGAGGGATTGAAGTTGGAAAAAAAGAGCATGGAAGCAATAGATAAAGTTCTCCCTCCAACTAATCTCACGAGTTACAATCACTTTGCTTGGCAAGATTAATTTTGTAAGAAGATTTATATCCAATTTATCGAGAAAGAGTTTTGCCTTTCTCTCCACTATTGAAACTCAAGAAAGATCAAGAATTTGTATGGGGTGACATACAACATAAGGCTTTTGATGAAATCAAAGAGTACATGAAGGCACCACCTGTGTTGGTAGCTCCACAACTTGACAAGCCTTTTAAGTTGTATGTGGCGGCCGATAGCCTAACAATAGGATCGGCCCTCATGCAAGAATTTGAAGGAAAGGAGAGAGTAATAGCTTATCTTAGCCGAAAACCGTTGGATCCAGAGACAAGGTATTTGGCTCTGAGAAAACTTTGCCTGTGTGTGTGTATTCATGTACCAAATTTTGGCACTACCTGTTAAATGCCGAATGCGTGGTAGTTTCTAGTTTTGATGTAATAAAGCATATATTATCAATGCCAATTTTGAATGGAGGGATTGGCAAGTGGATTTTGGCTTTATCGGAGTTTGATTTAAAATATGAATCGGTAAAAGCGGTAAAAGGTCAAATTATTGCTGATTTTATTACCCAACATCGTGATCTTTTTGTTGAAATGATAAGCATTGTGCCTTGGGCTTTATTCTTCGATGGTTCATCCCAGTAGCAAAGGTGGTGGTGCTGGTATTTTCTTGATTTCTCCACAAGGAGTAACCTTTGAATATGCTATTCCCATTGAATTCTATGTTACTAATAATCAAGCGGACTATGAAGCATTACTTAGAGGGCTTCGGCTTCTTATAGAGGTAAAAGCCGTTCTTTGTTGAAATCTTTGGGGATTTTGAATTGGTGATTAACCAATTGACTGCTAGTATGAGTGCAAGAATGACGTATTAAGGGAATATTATGAAAAGTGCCGGAACTTTTGAAAAGTTTTCGAGTGGTAACCTTGCATCATATCCCTAGGGGGTACAATGAAAAAAAGCAAATAAGTTAGCTCAAGCCGCTTCCGGATATCGTGAAAATCAAGAAATTCTCGCTATAGATAAGAATATTTCGATGCTGATCAAGAGATTGGTGATTGGAGGTGCGAGATTGCCGATTATCTAAGAAATCCATCACGTAAAAGTTTCCCCGAAAGCTCGGGTAGAAAGCCCTCGGGTTCATGCTTCTTGATAATCAATTATATTACAAATCTATAGATGGAGTATTACTTAAATGCTTGGATCAAGAAGAGGCCAGAAAGGTGATGTATGAAGTGCATGAAGGATTGTGTGGTGCACATCAATCGGCTTACCGAATGAAGTGGATAATTAGGAGAGTCGGTTATTTTTGGCCGACTATGTTAGAGGATTGTTTTGAGTACTATAAAGGATGTCAAGATTGTCAAAAATTCAGCAATATTCAAAAGGCTCCAGCATCTGCTATGAACCCAATAATCAAACCTTGGCCATTTAGAGGATGGGGCATAGATTTAATTGGCCAAATTAATCCTCCTTCGATCAAAGGACATAAGTTTGTGCTCTTGGCCACAGATTATTTTACCAAGTGGGTTGAAGCTATTCCTTTGAAGAAAGTTACATCGAGAGAACATGATCAGCTTTTGTTAAAGAACATATAATTTACAGTTTGGAATCCCTCAAACTATAACAACGATCAAGGGACTCGGTTTACTTCCTCGAGTTTTGTGATTTTGCCGAAGACATGGGAATTAAGTTGTATAATTCTTCTCCTTATTATGCACAAGCCAATGGCCAAGCGCGAAGCATCAAATAAGATCATGATCAAGGTCATCCGAAGAAAATTGATGAGAAACCGAGAAGATGGCATTTGGTTCTCAATGAAGCTTTGTGGGCTTACCGAATGGCTTGCCATGGATCTATTCAAACGTCTCCTTATGAGTTAGTTTATGGGCATTATGCTTGTTTTACCATGGGAGTTACAATCGGGTTTAAGATGAGTTATGTTGCAAAAGAATTTGGAGAAAGAAGACTATAAAAGTCTAATGATGGATGAGTTGGAGGATTTGCATCTAATTCGTCTCAAGGCACTTTGGAAAATATTGAGAAGAACAAGATACGTGTTGCCAAGTATTATAACAAGAAAGTTAGAGTGAAACAATTCACAGAAGGTGATCTAGTTTGGAAAACTATACTACCGATTGGAACGAAAGATAGAACATTCGGTAAGTGGTCTCCGAATTGGGAAGGACCTTTTCGAGTAGTGAGATGCGTGCCTGGCAATGCATATATATTAAGGACTTTGTTCGGAGAGAAATTTGCCAGAGCTATCAACGGAAAATTTCTTAAGAAATACTACCCCAGTGTCGAAGTTGGTTCATGAAAAGGGATCAGAAATCAAACAAGATAGCCGATGAAGGAACATCGCCTTTAGTTCAAAAAAAATTGTGGAATTAAAAATAGCCGATACAGTTTGTATCGCCTTTAGTACAAAAATGTCCACGTATAACCGAATGGACTACCGAGAGAGGTGACTTCAGCATTCTGTCTGGTTGGTTTATCGGGAGAAGAGAAAGGTGAAGCCTTGAATGAAAATACTGAACGACATGTCAAATCGGTTGCAACGCAAGACTAAGATCTAGTCGGCTAAGGTGATGTCATGCGTTCGGGAGACATCTTTCGGAGTTGCGTTGTTCGAAAAATGCTAAAGATATCTATTCGGCCATTCAAGACAGAGATCGTAAACAAGCACATTGCAGAAGATAATTTTTATTTACAATCAATCCAATCCCTAATTACAAGCTACTACTCAAACAATTTGTTGAGGACAGGTGAGCATCGGTGGATTGGGCGATGGCGGCGGCATGGTCCTCGTAGAGCTCCGGTTGCTCATTGATGTTCTCAATGTCTTACGGAGGCCCGCCCGAAGCCGATCGGCCGGGCGAGTAGTCTTCACCCGATGCAGGAAGACATCGCCGCCCGATCCTATGGAGACACCAAGGTGCACACCATGGGTGGCGACGATCAATGCGACGTCCGCATCATCATCAAAGCGCGCCTCGGCGGTCTCCCCCCGGGCGTTCACCTTATCGGCGATCCTGTTCGCCGCAGCCTTGATCGCTCATTCTCCACGAAAAGTGTTGAAAAGGGGAGAAAATGAGTCTCATGCACGCAAAAAAGATCAAGAAAAGAAATGCATGCGTAGATGTCGAACCGGGTGATGGCGTCAGCAGAATCGCTTGCGCCCGGTCCTCCCACTCGACTTGCTCAATGCCGAGCTGCTTGGAGACGTCGCCAAGTTCTTTCCCGGGCATCATCCCTCTCCTTGCGGAAGGTGGCGCCTCCTCATGAACATACTGAGGGATCTTCTCCCTCGACTCCGCCGCACCCCAAGGATTGGGGTTGTATGAGTTGTCGGACTCGAAGGAGCTCGGAACCGGAGGAACCGTAAACATGCACGGGGGTGGTCGGTGCCCGGTTGGGTCACCGTCATTGGAGGGAGCAGATGATACTTGGCCGTGATGACCCTCGCCCTAAGTAGATGAAAGGAATCAAAATCGGGAAGATGAACAGAAGTATAAACCGCAAGGGGGCAACCGATTGATTCTCACCCATGGCATTGACGGCGCGGTGCTCGGCTTCCTTACGCCTCTCCCTCGGCGGGCGCTTACCACGGCCGTCCACTGTTCGCCATTGGAGCTTTGGAAACTAGATTTCTTTACGGATTGATCTCAGGCGAGAGACGAAGAGACGGCGATGAAAGTGTTTGACCGAGATGACAATGAAGGCTAGAGGAGGGTCTTATTTATAAGCCGAAGTGGAGAATCGTGGCGTATATCTCGGAGTATTCCAAGCGACGAAGTAGGGTTTCTCCCTTTTAGGCCGTTACCAGACTGGGCCAGGTTCGGCTAAATCAAAAAATTGACATTTCAAAAGGGAATCGGCTATTCTCCTAATCGGGAAGATAAAGGCAATCGGCTATATTATCAGTCAAACAGAGATGTAAAAGCCAAAGAATGAAAAGGAATGCAATTGCTTAGAAATACAGTATACTACATTTGGATGTATTACAAGGCGATGCTTTACTCGCCCAGGAACAGTTTGATTGCATCTATGGCTTCGGTCCTAATTCGGCTAACCTCATCTAGCACCTTCTTGTCATCATCTTCAGAACCTTGAATCTTGGTGAGCTTTGTTTTGATATGCTGGTTCTCTTTGATGACAGATGTTATCTTTGTTTTGGCTGCATCTATGGAGTTCGGCAGGTTGGCAATTTTATCCTTATGAGATTGGATTTTTTTCATTTAGTTGAGCCAGTTGAGATTCCAGCTTGGCCTTTTCCTCCTCCATGGCTTCCAGTTCAGGCTCCAAAGTTGCCAAGGATTGTTTAGCGGCCTGAATGCAGGAATGCGATTCTTTGGCTTGTTGTTTCTTCATCGATTGTCATTCTCGCAGCGCCTCTCGGAGGCTATGTTCTTGTTTGCCCTCCCGACCTTACCAAAATGGTCATCAAGATGAGTTGCAGATTCTAGGAGAACCCTGAGAGTTGGGGAGATTTCTTGGTCAATGAGTTCAACAAGGTCCCTTATCTGATCTGTATCTTGGACCAGGATATTTATGTCCTTGGCCAGCAGGAGAGCTATTTCCTTTAGCCGAGCTTGATTTTCTGCTGATAACCTCTGCTGAGATGTAGCTTCTTTACCTCTCTCATTGATATACTCCTCAACAGTGAAGGAGTAGCTGACAGTCAGCTTGATATCATCCTTAAAAAAAGAAAAATTGTTAGCCGATTGATCAAGTTTACTAAAGAATTCAGTGGGGCAAAGCATTACCTTTTGAACAGAATCTTCCTCAGTTTGAATTCTGCCCTGGCTTGGTTGAGGGCTTAGCTGGATGCCCAAAGATGATGAACTTGAAGCATGATGAGGGGAGGGTTCTTCTGCTATCCTGTCCAAGAGTTGATCTGTTTCTAAGAATACAAAGCAGCAGGGTGTGAGTACTATTGAATGCATCTAGTACAAGAAAAAGAAGTGATCAACTGAGAGAATGGTACCAATGTGGCTAGTGGCTTCCTGGATTTCTGCATCTCCAGCAGAAGCCTGAGGAGAAATCTCAATAGTTGTTGGAGCATTGACTGATCTTGAAAGTTTAACCTGTGGCTGCAAGTAGAGGAAATAAGTACAAAATTATTGCCAAAAATAAGGACTGACAAGGGTATACCTTAGGAGACAGTTTGGATTTCTTAGATCTTGTTTTTCTGGGCACAGTGACATCCTTGCTTGGTTCAGCAGTAGCTTTCCTTTTGTGTTCTCCTCTTGAAGGTGCTATACCCAAAGCTGCAGGGATTTTCATGAAGGCTGCCAAAGTTGGAGCATTAAACCCCAAAGCAGGATTGGATCCAGCCTGGTAATATTGGGCCACTTGGGAAGGAGGAATAGGCTTAACATCCTGTGTATGACAAAGAATTAAAATCAAGAATAAACCCAATAGCAAGGAGAATTATAGGTACAAGGAAATTACCTCACTGTCAGAAGCAAACTGAGCTTGCAGGTCTTGGCATAGAGGATGCACTGGTATGTTGAAAATGTGGGCACGCCACTCTTACCACCAGGAAACAAACAGAGGATGGGCAACATCTATTAGTCCAAGAGGAGAAGGCTCATATGCTGGTAGCTCCCATCCAACCTCAAAAACCTTCTTGGCCTCCATGTCATCTCCTATCTTTTCCCTAGGCCTTATAGTTTTAGAGAAGAACAACCTTGGGGACAACTGGCCACATCCTAATTGTCTGGCTGCCACGTTTGGGTTGTAGAATTCATAGGTAGGGTGCAGCAACCTCCCATGATGAAATTCTGCTGGCAAAGTGCATGGTTTGATAGAAGAGTTGAAGATCTCTGTAGACACTTGGTCTGAACAGCCAGTTTCATAGCTAAATTTGCAGGGAAGAGTCAGATTTTCATTTTCTCTATAGGGGAGCCAGATCACATTGTCAAAGCGTTTGAAGAACAGCTTGAATAGATGGCCAATGTCTATGTCAATGGTGATAGAGGATGCTGCCTCTCCATATGTCTGACAAGCTTTTTCCTTCATTGTACCATCTTCAGCATAGTTGACTGAAGGAAAGCCCAAGTTATGGAGGTCTACAGAGACTATCGATGCATATATAGCTGCAGCCACATCCCGAACCAACCACCGGGGGCCATTTACACACGGTGAATTTCTCCATGATGGCGCATCCGGACGGTGATCCGATGCATCATGTGATAAAATGACCCCCAAGAGATACTTGCCTGGGGGATCAAAGTGCCTGAACCCGGTTCCTCGGCCATCACCATGTGATTCAGAGTTGGCTCATTAGATTTGCCACGTAAGATGAATCGCTTCGACCACATATTCATGAAAGCTTTATACTCTTTGTCGGACCACGGACCACCGTCGACATGTAAGTTTGGATGTATTTTGTCCATCCACCTCCTGACTTAACTGCCTTTTGGCTGCTTTGTTGCTCTTGTACTTAGAGGGGTACACTGGTACTGTCACATTGAGGCCAGTCATCATGAAAATATCTACCAGAGTAAAGGACATTAGACCATGGCCAAAGATGAAGGCATTAGCAGCATCAGACCAGAAGTGGGCAGCTTGCTATCAAGAGGGAGTTGTTCCTAGGTGTCTCTCGACAGAGATAACTCCAAGCAATGCTTGAATATCTTGAGATTCCCAAAGGATCGCAGCTCTTGTTCAAAATCCTCCCAGTACCGGTCTCGCCATCCGGCAATTAGGAAACAACCAAGTTTTGAAGGTGTTCGGCCACCGGTTCGGGCGGAGTGATTACGGATTTGAAAGGAATCCTCAAGGTTTCCTTCTCAACAAATTCAATCGGATCAGGATCTCCCATTGGACCAAGTGAAACGACCCACGATTTCCTTGAAGGGAAATCCACAGAGTACATCATTTACAGTTGATACCACAGTTCATACATCACAAAAAGATACAAGTTACAAGGTTTTACAACACTTGGAGACACACCTAAGTACAACGTATCCTAGCGATATATGCTTACAAGTCAACATCGGAGTAGGCATAACGCCACCGTGGGTGAAGGCCCCTCCTTCACAAACGATCATCAGAGTCGGGGTAGAGTATCAGTGGGCGTAGATTTAATCTCCTTAACCAAACTTGAGTGTAGGAACGAGACCACCAAATTCTTCCAGCTCCATTATTGTCGTAGGCCTTCTCGGGTACCACACCTGCTCAACTCTATCAGTACGATTTGTACTGGCCACTGGCTCCCACCCTATGCTTTGCTTTGCTATGTGGTAAGTGGAATGCAAGGGTAGAGAAAAAGGCCTATATTTGGCTGTAGTTTTCCTATGCCAAGCCATAACATAAATATAATATAGTTCATCAAGTTTTAACCCATCTCATCCACACATCCATCCATCCCATCCATATCCACATCCACATCCACACATCTCACCACACTCTCACTCTCTAGTCGGCAAGAAAGACTCCCGCTCCTCCTTGCCTCAACGGCCTAAGCCGGAATCCAACAACACCCAGGGGGAGACACCTCTCACTAGCCATGTGAAGCGTAAATCATAGGAATGTCCATGACCGTGGACACGGCTATACGTATAGATCGATCAACTCTGCAGAGTGTGTACACCTGGAACCACAAGATCACCATCATCGGCATGTGCACTGCCTAGGCTGATACCGAGCCGCCGCCTAACTAGCCCAATGCCACCCTACCACTCAGCTCAGGGGGCACCCCGAGTTCCACCGCACGCCGAGACGTGAGGCATGGTACCGGATCCCAAGAGGGTACCACGTTGTCTCGGGGAGGGTGTGGGTCTCTCGGCACCGTACCTCCCTACACTATCACCTATCAACCTAGTAGTAATGGCGGGGGGGGCCGCTAGTCGTCAAGTCGTTTCCCCGCCCATCGAAACGAGTGGTGTGTGTACGAAAAAAAGGGTCCTATGACCCGGTTCTCAAGACATACCGGTCCTTAGGGTTGACTAGACAGGGACATCTTCTCCTTGGGGCCCGATGCCCCGTGCCTCGACAAAGACCCTCTGTTCCGGAGACTCGTCCCACAAAGACACTCCCCTCCCGAACCTTCTCACATCACATGTACCCGCCACAGGTACTCTCTCACATAGGGAGTGCCCAGATCACACTCCCCGGCAAGACTTGTCCCCTGACTCGTCGTAGATCCTGCCTAGTCGACACAACCCTTACCACACACCCAAGACACACGCCAAGATCTCTCCCAAGTTATCCCCAGTTATCCAGTTTATGGCACCACGTGCCTTAGCCACACACAAGCATGTATGGGTAAAGTGTAAGTGTGTAGCAAGTATCATGAAGTAGGCGAGCGTCTATCCTAGCAGCAGGTGTGCAGGAAAAAGGGTTGCGTCAAGGTAATGGCTTATCAAGCAATCTACCATGCATCCTATCGCCGTTCATTTGCATAAAGTAAAGCGCTAGCAGCTACATATTGCATGTCTAATAGGATTCTACGAGATTGGGTGGGACGTGGCACCTGTTTATAGCAATCCATAGTCATCCACCTCTGGTTGCTCTTCGCATCTCCTCCCTCCAGCGGACCTCCGATCCGTCCAACGTTACCGTGATGCAACTACCTCGATAAAGCAATAAACAAGGCAAAAGAGCAATCAATCCCTAACCAAATTCCAATATCCCCGAAAAGGGCAACAAGATACAAAAGGAACCAGATAACTCAGAATAAACACTGAAAAGACTTAGCCCTCGTGGAGAGTGTCCGATCCTTGGGCTCATATAAATAGAAGTGGTTGCTCGCTAAGCACAAGCCCGGATCACGACCATGGTATAGCCGGTACTTCCCAGGGTCAATCGTGTCGACACATGCACGGCTTCAAAAGAAGAGGCCTTGATCCTAGCTTAACTTAACCAAACACCACGGTTGCAACCTCCCGATCCTGACGTCATGGAAATTGGCGGGGACCGGAGGATCACAAGTAGGAGAGAAAAGGGAAATAGAAACAAGAGGGGTTTGGCCCTTGCGGCCTTTAACCCACAAGTCACAACTATCGTATAGGATTTCGAGTAAGAACAATTAACACGAAATAGAGGAATTGTGGCTTGGTTCCGTGCTCCTTGGCTTACCCGTCATGGTAGCGACGGTAGCAAAAGAGATTGGAATATGAACAACGTAAGAGCGGTTACGTCCCTCTCGATCCGCACGACACAACAACGTCGGGAGCCGAGAAGAGAGTAGCACACAAGGGAATATAGGAGAGTTAGTTGGGCATGTCCATGTCGCGGCCTCGGTCACATCCTCGACGAGGATGGTTTTCCAACGGCCGATCGGGTCGACTCGCATGGGTCCGAGAACAAGCATTACCACGGACCATAGCTTCGCTAACTAGAAGAGATAGTCCGGTCTTTGATCCAATCGTCATGACTAAGACGGGATCGAACGAACGGGCTAGCGGGGGAGGAACGGAAGGTAAACGAAAGAGAAGGAGCGGTGGTCTACTCCTTCCAATGCACATGTCACGACAAAAAAAAGGCGGGGCATCGAAGAGGAGCGATGCACAAGAGAGTACAAGTGCCTAATCCGCTTGTAGGGTACCTTGACCAAGGTGCACTAAATGCACTAAGACGTTCCCCGGATTCTTGGTGGTGCGGTTGTCACCGCGAAGACCCAGGGAGTGTCACGGTCTCAATAGGTACTGGCATACAAGAGGGCTATGCACCAAGGAACAATTAGAGGGAAGTAAAAGGAGGTTTCCTCTTCCCTTGATCCACTCGCCACGGCAGTCGACGGGAATCAAAGGAGTGGGATCAAGAGAGCAATAATAGAACACCGACGAACTCGATCAAACACCAAATCGGATTTCGGTTCCACAAGATTTCCGGTCCTCTTGACATGGCAATAGTCAATAATCAAAGTACTCGCAAATCAAGAGAGTCAATCCACGCCTTTACCGAACTAGCGAGGATCGAAAGGATAAAGAAAGAAGAAAGACCCCACACTCTTCTCGACCTACTCGTCATGGCAAGGGACGGTGGTCGGAAGAAAAGAGACGGAAGTCTCGCACGGTCCCTTGATCCACACCAACTCGTAGGGCACCACGACCTCCGTGCAACTAAAGCGGCAAAAGCTATTTCTTGGGTTCGTAGCGATGCGGTTGTCATCACGAGAACTGAGGAATGCTTCCGGTCTAGGTGGTGCAAGCATACGAGGTGGTGGGGAAAAAATAGCGCAAGAAAAAAGAAAGGAAAGAAAAAGAGGTGAAGCCCGATGGTCATGGCGAGATGACTCGCGGCCATAAGCTTTACCTACACGGGTTTGGCTCCCCCGTCGTCCCAAGATAGTTGCTTCCTAGTTCGTTTCCCACTAGACTAGGTCCTAGGGGGCTCCATGTGCGCTGGTAAGATCCGCATCGATAGCGATATCGAGCTCCTTTATGACCATGTCCTAGGGCCGAAGGTAGAAGCTAACACTCGTGGTACAACGAAGACAACTAAAGCACGAGAGAGAGTTACGCGCTCGGCGTCACGATCACGGTGGGATGAACCCACGACCGAACGTCCGAGCGAGGAATGACCCCTTAACCGGCTCGAAGGCACGTTCACGCACAATGACACACAAACACACGAACCACGTAAGATGACGACCACATGGAGAACACATATCCATAACATGAGAGGGAATAGACCGGCACGAAGGCACGGCACAGGCAGGCATGTATATTGATGGAGTGCAACATTGGGAGTATGAACAAAACGACTTGAGCTTTGCCGACGTCGAGGTTGGCGTCGGCGGGTTTTCAAGTTGGACCTTTGGCGGGGAAGAGCGGAATCGGCAAGGGCTTCCGCGGAGTGTCGCCGAAGGTGACAGGAGGTCCACAGCCAACCGGGCTTGGCCCCGGCCGGCTGTGGCCTACTGCAGCCAGCACTGGCCAGCTCTAGCTGGCCGTGGCCAGCTCCGGCCTGCTGCTGGCCAGCAACAGCCGGCCGTGGCTGGCCGCGGCTGGCTACCGCTGGCCGGAAGTGGCTGGACGTGGCCAGGGTTGGCGGAACACTGGCTGCGCCATCCCTGCAAAGTGTAGAAGCGGCACGAAGGCCGGTTTCAGCCTTGGGTGTCGGCAAGGAGGAGAAAGGAGGGGGCTTTGCTGCTGCGAGGCTCACCGACGGTGTACGGATGGTGATGACCGCCGCACGACAAGGGAAAGAGGCGCCGACGTGGGTGGAGTTCCCCGGTCGGGTCCAAATAAGCGGCGAGGAGCAGCGGGTGGAGGAGGCACGGCCGCCGCAGTATCGAGGTGCTCGAAGTCGGCGAGGCAACGCCGCGCAAGGCCCGCGTTGAGGTGGAACGCGGCCGTGGCTTCGGAGTTCACGCGGTGTCGTGAGGCAACCGACGTCGCGGGACGCCGGGCGCAGCCGGAGCCCCACGACGTGGGCGCCTCGCGCGCCGAACACGGCCGTTAACACCGGATTTTGGTAAAGACCAATGACAAAATGGATTCGGTAAAATCTATGAGAAAGCGTAAATCCAACGCTGCTCGCAAATGAGCGCGTGCGGTCGGCTAACTTTGAGCTATTCGGCAAGCGTATGTGCAATTGACTCGGGTGATTCGGCAAGCATTGGTGCGGTCGGCTATCTTTGAAGACAAGTGGCTCCATTCGGGAAGCGAAAGGTGGCAAGCAAGAAGTCGAATAGAAGGAGAAAAGCGATGATCAAGGACTCCGAGGAGAATTATAGCAAGAGTCTCGCCATACTTTTGAGTTACCTTTAACATATTGTGTACGTCGTAATCTCTTAGGATTCATGTTATGTCCGTGGTATAAATATAGACCCTCGACCATTGTAAAGGATATTCACAATCAAATCAATACAACCGCCCCGTGCCACGCTGAGTCCTTTTGTCGTGTCGCCGAAGTTCTTCGAGAGGAGCCATCGATCCGTCGACCTCCATAAGTTCCAACAATCTTGCTATCATGTCTAGTATCATGCGGTGGATTTAGATCTTGATGCAAGTAGTCTTGTTCGCCTCGATGGGATGGCCGCGGCGGCAGCGCCTACTTGATGATCAAGAAGTCTTTGCTTATGCTTTGTCTATCTCGACTAGATGGCCGTCGGCGGCAGCGCCCGCTTGATAGCTTAGCGAGGCAAGATAGTTATCGGTTCTTGGTTAGATCGTGAGTCGTGCGGCGTGCTAGATCCGCTCAAGGATTAGTTATCGGCTCTATTAGATTTGGCAAGATCTATTAGATTCATTAAGTTATCACGTGTTGCGTGTCTTTAATGTTTTTATTTATTTGTAACACTCTTACGCCCAATCTAGATTTGATCGGTTTCGCTTCTTATTTTATAGATCTATTTGCTCTCTAATATTCTTTACTCTTATATTATCATGATAAATAGATCGTATGCTTACGTAGCGAATTGGATCAATCTAGATTGTTACATGTCGCGGGTTCTTGCACGTTAGAAACGGTTAGACTTCGATAGGATCGGGTATCGTGCGGCGGATGCAGTGTCTTTGATTAGTTTATTCGAGATAACTTGTATGTTCCTTCTTCATGGACCCCGAGCCTACGGTGTATTGCCGAGCTTGGTTATGCTTCAATTCATGGTTAACTTTCACTTGTTCAAACATGTCTTCTTATGCATGCATGTTCGGTAATCAATACACTACATGTTTCGCCTTCATATTAGCCGAATGAATTGTATGCATGATTGGCGCATGCCTTCTATAGCCGTATGTCGCCGTAAGTGGCTTCGTGGGCGTATATACGGAACTGCCTCGGTCTCATCCGACACGCCCGATTTTGTATTTAACAGCTTTTTTGTCCCTTGTCGGTTTTTCAGTCAAACCGACCGCACGCTCCGGATCTCCAAACCGTGCGGCCGTCCGATTGAAGTCACGCTTTTTAAACTTGCCGTGTGTGCTTGGCGCAGGTCCGCATTTTGTGCCAACACACTTTTTGGGCACGCCGGGTGGGACAATCTCCTGATTTAAGATGTCGGACGTCAATAACAATCATGTTCGACGTGACACCGGATGAATTGCCGGACCCATTGAGAGCTACAGTGGAGCAAGCATGCGAGCAATACAAGCATAAATGCTTAATGTCTTTCTCCAAGAACAAGAGCAACAAGGTTTTTCGTAAGGGCCATCATTGCCAAGGGTTCTTCTTGCACATCAAACCGATTACTCAAGAAGAAGAAGCTCAAAAGGTATCGATTTGGTCCATAAAGCCTTGGCGTATACATCGGGAACCACAACACGGCCTTTCTAAATACTTTCCGAGTAATCATGGCTAATACCTTCGGCCAAGCCGCCGATATGTATTTTGAAGAGGGTGTGGGACCAATTCGTGGACCAGTGCTTTTCAATATTCCAAAGTATCGAGAGAAGCAAACCGAAGATGAAGGAACATCCGGGATTAACAAAGATGAAGTAGAGACTCATGAAAAGCAACCACCTCCTACTTATGGCCAAGTGACGTTTGGCACTACCGAAAGAGTACCGCAATCGCATACAAGATATCTCCAAAGATCAAACAAAGTTACAAAGGAACATGTATGGGGATGGATATCATGAGTTCACCGACTATACTTGCTCTAGATGCTCTACCGAATCCGGGATATAGAAGTGCAAAGCAGAATACCATCCGGAGGACAGCACGTGGAACTCCGAAGACGCATTTGACATAATCATGCGAGGGATGGCTGATATGATGCAACATCGCCTTCGGCCTAAAGCCAAAGAATCAATCCTATTCATACAAGTCTGCGTACCCGAGAATGGTATAACAGGTTGCACTACTAGCAAGGGTGAAGCCACCAACGGACTTAACCAAATTTTCTGGTCGATGATACAAGTACCACAGAGCATATTAGCCGATACCGATACGGCTTGGGGAGGCGTCCACGCATTTAAGCTTGGAGGATTCGGTATTTTCCATTGTCTCTCACAGGCCCAAATTTTCACCTGGTTTACTTCTCTACCACCGATTCTATTGGTACTTGGGCGTAACTTGAACAGAAGTTTCATGCTTATTTCTTCACCGAACTATCGAAAAGAAGCCGGTAGACCTTACCGCTTAAGGCGAAAAGTTAATGAGACACCACAAGAATATCTTCGCAGATTCAAAGAAACTAAGAGTCTTTGCTTCTCGCTGAATTTACTGCACGATCGCTTGCCCGGAATAGCAATAGCGTGGATGCTTTGCCGAATGTCGTGGAGAAGTCGTTCGGCATGGAATTTGATGATCTCGGTCCAACTCGCCGTAGATTAGCCGTCATGAGTAATCGTGCTCGTGGTTTTTGAAGGGATAACCGCTATCGGAAGGGTAATGTTGCTAGTGAGATGTATCGAAGTTTCCTGGAAGAAGCAACCGAGTACGAGGATGAAGATGAAATAGTTGCAAATGAAAGTTGACTTGGGACAAAGAGCCTACCCAAGTAAGTCGGTGGTGGCTGAAACAACGTAAAGGGACTTATGATTTTGATGTGTCCAAATCGGATAAACTTTTTGGTCTGTTGGTGAGGGAAGGACGCATCAAGCTACCGAGGGGCATCCCATGCTACGCCCGGGGGTGAGAGATAAGAGATATTGTGGTTATCATAACACTAATTCTCACTCCATCAATGATTGCCGAGTGTTCGAGTTCGGATTCGTAAGGCAATTCAGGGAGGGACATCTGAAATTTGATGGCAAGATGAAGATTGATGGCAAACCTTTCCCTCGAACATGATTTCTTTCTCTGTCGGAATGGTCTCTGCAGATGACCCTAAAGGCAAGGGAAAAATGAAAGTGTTGACATCGAGAGAGCTCGAAAAAATGGTATCAGAGACCCCAACCGATGATTACCGCTGAAGAATTGAAAGAGAAAGTTCGGTTCAAAAATAGCCGAACCGAAAGAGGTGAAACGCCCGTGCCAAGGGTGACATCACGAGTCTTGCTCAATAAATGGCGAGGCAAAGCAAGAGCAAGAATATTATGAAGAACAAAAGTTCTTAGAAGAACTGTGGAGATATGAAGAAGAGATGTACCACCAAGAACAAGAAGAACACATGAGGGAACTAGAACAGCCTCATTGGGGTTGTTCATTCTTTAAGCATTGTTGGAATGAAGGCTTGAAGTCGCCACTAGAAACAATTGCCCGTAATGCAAAGGATCGCATTATGGCTACAGGCAATCTCGAGTCAACCGCCGACCAGTCCATGAAAGACTTGGAGCTCAATTTCCCGAGGACGATCGGCGTATAAAATTAAATGACTTTGATCATCGGAGGAAGAGATTCATTCGCGGATCAGCATTGGATTCATCCCGAAGAGCACGAAGAGGAAGGAAATACTCATGGATATAGATGGCGAAAAGGGCAATGGTGCCCTCCGGGGTTGAGGAAAAGTCGAAGAGGAGAGTGCAGCGATTGAGAAACAAAGAGCCGGAGCAAAGCCGCCGCAGAAGAGAAGAAGGAATGGCGCCCAAAGAAGAAATCCGATGAGAAGGGTCCTTCGGGTGATGCATGCATGGCTTTCTTCCTCCCATCGAATTCATAGCTCCCGACAATCAAGAAGTACAAGAGGAGATTTACTCGATTTCGATGAAAGTGAGTTTCGGGATCTAATGGCTCGGCTTATACTAACACGACAAGCAACTTTTGACAAGCCGGCCAAACATCGCCACTTGAAACCGCTTTACGTGAAAGGATACGCCAATGGGAAGCCTCGACCAAGATGTTTGTTGATGGAGGAGCTGCTATCAATATAATGCCATATTCCACGTTCGTAAAGCTTGGGATGACGGATGAAGATTTGCTAAAAACCGATATGGTCCTTAGAGACTTTGTTTGGCAATCCTTCCGACACTCGAGGGGTCGTGCATGTTGAGTTGATGATTGGGTCTAAAACCCCGATCACTACGTTCTTCGTCATTGACGGCAAGGGGGCATACGCTTTGCTTCTTGGGAGAGACTGGATTCATGCTAATTGTGTATTCCTTCAACTATGCACCGATCCTTATTCAATGGATAGGGGATGACGTGGAGATCATACATGCCGATGATTCGGTAAGTGTGGTCGCTTCGAGCCAGCTTTTTGAAATATGATGGTGTTGATTGTTTCTCCGGCAAAGTATGGAAAGAAGGTCCTGTTAATGTATTCAACAAGGATCAACAAATCCAAGCGGTCGGCTCGAACAAAGAATTTTTGATGGGTAACCCAATCGATGGCAACAAAGGAAAGTTGGGACACGGTTTTATGTCGGCCGACAAATTAGAAGAGATAAATGTTGGCGATGATTCCAAATCAAGGCCGATGTACATTAGTGCAAATTTGAGTCCGTAATATAGAGAGCAATTAGTAAATCTTCTCAAGGAGTTTAAAGATTGCTTTGCTTGGGATTATGCGTAGATGCCCGGACTAAATCGTTCTATTGTTGAGCATCGATTACCTATTAAATCGGGGTATCGACCCTACAAACAACCTCCAAGGAAAATTTATAAAGAGGAAGTATTGGCCGATGTAAAGAAAGAGATTGAAAGGTTACTTTGAAGCAAATTTTATTCGACCATGCAGTACGCAGATTGATTTCAAATATAGTCCCCAAGCACAAGAAAAATGGGAAGATGAGAGTTTGTATAGACTTCAGAGATCTTAACAATGCCACTCCAATGGATGGGTATCCGATGCCAATTGCCGATTTGTTGGTAGACGCAGCAGCCGGTATGAAGTCATTAGCTTTATGGATGGTAATGCCGGGCTATAATCAGATCTTCATGGCAATAGAAGATATTTCAAAAACGGCTTTTAGATGCCCCGCCACATTGGCTTATTTGAATGGATTGTAATGACGTTTGGATTGAAGAATGCCGGTGCAACTTATCAAAGAGCCATGAATTACATATTTCATGAGTTGATCGGTAAGGTTGTGGAAATTTATATTGATGACGTAGTAGTCAAATCTAAAGACTACGGAAGACACTTAGCTGATCTGAGGAGAACTTTGGAATGCACTAGAAAACATGGTTTGAAGATGAATCCAAACAAATGTGCTTTCGGAGTATCATCCGGATAGTTCTTGGGATTCCTTATTCATAAAGGAGGAATTGAAGTTGGAAAAAAGAGCATGGAGGCGATAGATAAAGTTGTCCCCCGACCAATCTTACGTAATTACAGTCCTACTACTCGGCAAGATCAATTTCGTAAGAAGGTTTATTTCCAATTTATCGAGAGAATCTTGCCCTTTTCTCCATTATTAAAGCTCAAGAGGAATCAAGAATTTGTATGGGGTGACGTGCAACAAAAGGCTTTTGATGAAATTAAAGAATACATGAAGGCACCACCAGTTTTGGTACCTCCACAACTTAACAAGCCTTTCAAGTTGTGCGTGGCGGCCGATACCCTAACGATAGGATCGGCCCTCATGCAAGAGTATGAAGGGAAGGAGCGAGTCATAGCTTATCTTAGCCGAAAAGTCATTAGACCCAGAGACAAGATATTCGGCTATGGAAAAATTGTGCTTATGTGTGTATTACTCATGTACTAAGCTTCGGCATTATTTATTAAAAGCCGAATGCGTGATTATTTCAAGTCATGATGTGATCAAGCATATGTTGTCAATGCCAATTTTAAATAGAAGAATTGACAAATGGATTTTGGCTTTGTCGGAATTTGATTTAAAATACGAATCGGCAAAAAGCAAAGAAGGGTCAAATTATTGCTGATTTTATTACGCAACATCATGACCTTAGCACCAAGATAGTAGGCATTGTACCTTGGACTCTATTTTTCGATGGTTCATCCTGCAAAGAAAGGTGGGGGCGCCGGCATTCTATTAGTTTCTCCACAAGGAATAACTTTTGAGTATGCTATTCCCATTGAATTTCATGTGACTAACAATCAAGCGTAGTATGAAGCGTTACTTAGAGGGCTTCGGCTTCTCATAGAAATAAAAGCCGTTCTTTGTTGAAATCTTTGGAGATTCTGAAGCTGGTGATCAACCAGCTTGATTGGCCAATATGAGTGCAAGAATGACGCGCTAAGAGAATACTATGAGGAATGTCGGAACTTTTAAAAAAGCTTTCGGTAGCAACCTTGCATCATATCCCTAGGGGGCACAATGAAGAAGCAAATAGATTGGCACAAACCGCTTCGGATATCGTGAGAATCAAGAAATCTTCACTATAGGTGAAAGTGTTCCTGGATGCTTTGGGCAGTGTGATGGATGACCGGAGATATGAAATCACCAAATATCCGAAGGATCCATCGCAAAAAAGTTACCCGAAAGCTCGGTACAAAAAGCCCTTAAGTTCGTTCTTCTCAATGATCACTTGTATTACAAATCTATAGATGGAGTATTGCTCAAGTGTCTAAGCCAAGAAGAGGCCGAAAAGGTGATGTATGAAGTGCATGAAGGATTATGTGGTGCACATCAATCGCCTTACCGAATGAAATGGATAATTCGAGAACTGGTTATTTTTGGCCAACTATGCTTTGGAAGATTGCTTTGACTATTATAAAGGATGTCATAATTGTCAAAAATTTGGCAATATTCAAAAAGCTCCAACATCTGTTATGAACCCAATAATCAAACCTTGGCCATTTAGAGGATGGGGCATAGATTTAATTGGTCGATACATCCTCCTTCGAGCAAAGGGCATAAGTTTGTGCTCCCCGCCACGATTATTTTACTAAATGGGTCGAAGCCATTCCTTTGAAGAAAGTTACATCGAAAAATATGATCGGTTTTGTTAAAGAGCATATAATTTATAGGTTTGGGATCCCTCAAACTATAACAACCGATCAAGGAACCCAGTTTACTTCTTCGAATTTTACGACTTTGCCAAGACATGGGGATCAAGTCTGTATAATTCTTCTCCTTATTATGCACAAGCCAATGGGCAAGCGAAGCATCCAATAAGATTATGATCAAGATCATTCAAAAGAAGATTGATGAGAAACCGAAGAGATGGCATTCGGTTCTCAATGAAGCATTGTGGACTTATCGGATGGCTTGTCATGGGTCAACTCGAACATCTCCTTATGAATTGGTTTACGGGCATCATGTTTGTCTTACCATGGGAATTGCAATCGGGTTCAAGAAGAGTTATGTTGCAAAAAAGATTTGGAAAAAAGAAGATTATACAAATTTGATGATAGATGAATTGGAAGATTTACATTTTATTCGTCTCAAGGCATTGGAAAATATTGAGAAGAATAAAATACGTGTTGCCCGGTATTATAACAAGAAAGTTAGAGAAAAGCAATTCTTGGAAGGTGACCTGGTTTGGAAAACTATACTGCCGATTGGATCGAAAGACAGGGCATTCGGCAAGTGGTCTCCAAATTGGGAAGGGCCCTTTCGGGTAGAAAAAATGCGTGCCTGGCAATGCATATATTTTGAAGACTTTGTTTGGGGAAGAATTTACCGTAGCTATCAACGGACGATATCTTAAGAAATATTACCCCAAAGATCGAAGTTGGTTCGAAGAGAATTTGAATCAAACAACCGATGAGATAACATCGCCTTTAGTGAAAAAAATATGAAGTTGGTAAATAGCCGATACGATTCGTGTCGCCTTCAGTTCAAAATATAACCGAATGATCTTATGTTGACCTCAACATTCTCGACCGGTTGGTTTATCGGGAAAAGAGAAAGATGAGATCCCAATGATACCGCTTTTTTCGGTGACTCGTCAAATCGTTTGTGGCGTAAGACTAAGACCTAATCGACTAAAGTGATGTCACTGCATTCGGGAAAATCACTCAAGAACTGCTTTGAATCAGAAAGAACACTGAAGGCATTCATCTGGCAATCAACACAAGATCAAATGGACACATTCTCGAGAAGATGATTCCGTTATTCACGGATCAATCCCTAATTACAAGCTACTCACGGAACAACTTATTAAGAACAGATTGGGGGTTAGTGGATTCGGCAAGGGCGGTAGCATGGTCCTCGTAGAGCTCCAAATGCTCCTCGATGCCCTCCACCTCGTAAGGATGACCTCCTGCAAAGCCAACGGCTTGAAAAGAGTAATCCTCATTGGTGCGGGAGGACATCGCCGCCAGGCCGAGGGAGACACCAAGGTGAACGCCTTGGATGATGGCCTGATCAACACGGCCATCAATGGCATCCAGGCGTGCCTCAGGAGTCTCTCCCTGGGCATTCACCTTGTCGGCCGCCCGGGTTGCTGCCGCCTTCAACCGCTCGTTCTCCGCAAAAGTGCTTTGAAAAGACGAAAAGATGATCAATGTAATGAACGCAATGGACAGATTGAAATCAGTAATGGACGAACCGGTGACGGCGTCGCAGAGCTGCTTGCGCTGGTCTTCCCATTCGGCTTGTGCAATGCCGAACTGCTTGGAGACCTCGCCGAGCTCATACCGGGCTGCGTCCCTCTCCTTGCGGAAACGGAGCGCCTCCTCGTGAACATACAGAGGCTCCTCCTCCTCTGGCTCCGCTGGACCCCAAGGGTTAGGGTTGTAGGAGTTGCCGGAGTCGGAGGAGCTCGAAGAACCGGGCGATGCACACCCGGTTGGCTGAGGTGCCCTGTTGAGTCACCACCATTGGGGGCAGCAGATGGTATTGCCCCGTGATGACTCGCGGCCTGAGGAAGAGGAAGAACCGAAGGGTTAGAAGATGAACAGTGAGCAAGAACACACGAAGATGGCAGATTGATTTTACCCATGGCGTTGCCGGCGTCGCGCCCTGCTCCCCTCTGCTTCTCCCTCCGCAGGACGTTTCCCATAGTCACCGGCGCTCGACATTGGTGATTTGGAGATGGGGTTTTCTTCCTAAAGGTTTCGGCGAGAAGATGAGAAGATGATGATGAATGCTAACCGGCGATGGTGGTGGAAGCCGGAAGAGGGCTTTATTTATAGGCCAAAATGGAGTTCGTGGGCGCACGACTCGGAGTATACCAAACGACAAAGTAGGGTTTACTTCTCTTTTGGGCCGTTCTCGGGGCTGGGCCAAGCTTCGGCTAAATCGAAAACGACGGTTCGGAGGAATCGGCTAATCCTCCGATCGGGAAATCCAGAATGATGGCCGTTTGTCTATTCGGGAAGCTTAAAAACATTCGGCTATGTCATCGGTCGACAAGAATGGAAAAGACCAAAGCACAACAAGGAATACAATTGTTTAAAAATCACGGTGTGTTACAAGCCGAATGTTTTACTCATTTAAGAACAGTTTGATTGCGTCTATGACATCATCTCTAATTCGGTGACTTCTTCTAGCACCTTCTTGTCATCGTCCTCGAACTCGGATTACGGTAAGCCTTGGTTTTGATCTGGCCGATGCTCCTTGATGACGATGATATCTTTGTTTTGGCTGCATCTATAGAGTTCGGCAAGGTGGCAATTTTATCTTTGTGAGATTGGATTCTCACATTCAATTGAGCCAATTGAGCTTCCAACCTGGCCTTTTCCTCCTCCATGGCTACCGGTTCAGTTCCGAGTTACCAAAGACTGCTTAGCGGCTGGATCTCGAGTGCGTTCTTTAACTTGATGCTTTTTCGTCGATTATCATTCTGCAGAGCGGCTCTAGAGGCTATGTTCCCCGTTTGCTCTCCCGACCTTGCCAAGGTGATCATCAAGATGAGTTGCGATTCTAGAGAGACCTTGAGAGTTGGAGGGATATCTTGGTCAATAAGCTCAACCAGGTTCTCTTATCCGGTGCATCTTGAACAAGAGCATTTATATCTTTGGCCGATGAAGAGGATATCTCCTTTAGCCGAGCTTGGTTCTCTGCCGATAACCTCTGGCGAGAAGTAGCCTCTTCACCACCCTCATTAATGTACTCTTCAATGGTGAAAGAGTAGGCGACAATCGGCTTAGCATCATCCTTTAAGAAGGAGAACCATTAGCCGATTGATCAGAATTATTTGAGAGATCAATAAAATAAAGTATTACCTTTTGTGCGTAAGCTTTTTCGGGCTGATTCCCCATCCCGGCTTGATTGAGGGCTTAGCTGGATGCCCGAGAGAAGATGAACTTGAAGCCCGATGAGGGAAGATCCTTCGATATGTCATCCAAGATGTCATCTGAAAATAAGTAATGAGATGCAAAGTGCAGTAGATAAACCTTAGCGAGAAGAAAGAAAAGAAAATATGTAGAAAACATTATTACCAATATGACCAATAGCCTCATGAATTTCTGCACTATCAATAGAAGCATGAGGAGGAGATTCTTCTCGCCATTTTATCCAAGGAATGATCCGCTTCGAGTATCAAGTAGCAAAATCAGTTCATTTGGTGCAAAGAAAGGAAGCAATCGCTTAAGAAGGTAGGCACCTGTATGGCCAGTGGTCTCTTGAATTTCTGCATCTTCCTCTTGGATTTCAACATCTTCGGTGCCCGAGAAGATGTTTCAAAGAATTCTCAACACATTGGCTGATTTTGAAGGCCCGACACTGTGGTCTGAAGGAAAATATATAATAAGTAAAATAAGCCTCATCGAGGTTCGAACAAGACCCGACCAAGAGTATACCTTGGGAGAGAGCTTAGCCTTCTTGGATCTTGTTCTTCCGGGTACATTAACATCTCTGCTTGGTCCAAGTAATAGCCTTCCTCTTGCCTTCTCCTCTCGAAGAAGCCGTGCCCAAAACCTGCCGGTATTTTCATGAAAGTTGCCGAGAGAGGGGCAAGAAAACCTAAAAGCGTGAATTGGCCCAAATTTTGTAATATTGGATTGCTTGAGAAGGAGGAGTAGGCTCGGGATCCCGCGGGGAAGACAGTGCAATACTTAAGTTAAGAGCAAAGCCGAGAAAGGAAGAGAATTGTGAGTATAAGGAAGTCACCTCACCGTCGAAATCAAATTGAGCATACAAATCTTGACATAAGGGGTGCACTTTGGTATATTGAAAATATGAGCACTCCACTCTTGCCACCAAGAGGAGAATAGAGGATGAGCAGCTTCTATTAGTCCTAGAGGTATAGGCATGAATGCTGGCAGGTCCCATCCAAGCTCAAAAACCTTTTTGGCCTCTATTTCGTCTCCTATCTTCTCCCTAGGTCTTATGATGTTGGAGAAGAACAATCTTGGAGGCAAAACCCACAACCTAATTGCCTGGCTGACATATTTGGGTTATAAAATTCATAAGATGGATTCAGCAATCTCCCATGGTGAAACTCTGCTGGCAAGACGCAGGGCTTGATGAAAGAATTGAAGATCTTTGTAGCAACCCTATCCGAGCGGCCCGATTCATAACTAAATTTGCAAGGCGTAGTCGAGTATCACTTTCTCTATAAGGGAGCCATATCACATGATTGAAGCCTTTAAAGAATAGCTTGAATAGATGGCCAAGGTCTATATCAATGGTAATGGCAGCCGCTTCTCCATAAGTTTGACAAGCCTTCTCTTTCACTTGGCCGTCCTCATCATCATTAACAGAAGGAAAACCCAAGGTGTTAAGGTCCACAGAGACTATCGGTGCATGTACGCTTGTAGCCACATCTGCACAAACCACCGGGGACCATTTACACAATGAATTTCCCCATGTTGACGATCCCGAACAATGATCTGATGCATCATGTGATAGACAACTCCCGAAAGATATTTGCCCGGAGGAATTAAAGTTCCTGCAGCCCGGCTCCTCGGCCATCACCATGTGATTGAGAGTTGGCTCATTGGATTTGCCATAGAAAACAAACCTGCAGAGCCACATGTTCGAGAAAGCTTTATATTCCTTGTTGTCAACAGTCCCGTGGACATGTAAGTCTGGATATATTTGGTCCACCCGCTTCCCGATTTGATCCTTTTACGTTGCTTTGTGCTTGTATTTAGAAGGGTATCTTTGGCTCCGTTACATTGAGGCCTGTCATTATGAAAACGTCGGCCAAAGTAAAAGACATCGGGCCATGGCCGAAGATGAAAGAATTAGTAGCATCGGACCGAGAAGTGGGAAGCTGCTATCAAAAGAGAATCATTCGAAGTGTTCCCGAAAGAGATAACTCTAAGCAATGCTTTGGATATCCCAGGAGTCCCAAAGTGATCGCTGCTCTTGTTCAAGCATCCTTTGGTACCACTTCCGCCATCCAAAAATCGGAGGGAAAGGCCGGGTTTTGAAAGTGTTTGGCCATCGGTTCGGGAAACTACTCCGGATTTGAAGGGGATCCTCAAAGTTTCTTTCTCCACAAATTCGATTGGATTGGGATCTCCCATCGGACCCAAGAAGTACGAATCGGGGTTCGCAGCATAAGGAATCAAAATTTCATCCTTATATTCCTTCGAAAGAGTGGAACGGCCGAAAAGAATCGAAAAAGTGAAAAAACCAAGGAAAGAAATTGCCGAATACATGAAAGGAATCGAAGATACCTCTGAACTCCATCAAGGGTTGCCATTGGGGATTGGAAGTAAGCTCGAATCTGAACGCGAGGAAGAATCGGGTTTTTGAATGGCGGCCGCGGATTTGAAACAGTGTTGACCTAGATGAGAAGAGAGTGCGTGTTCAATTTCGAACAAAATCACTTTTATCCCGAAATTGAGGGGGCATGTGTTAACACCGGATTTTGGTAAAGACCAATGACAGGTGGGCCGATTCGGTAAAATCTATGAGAAAGCGTAAATCCAACGCTGCTCGGCAAATGAGCGTGCGGTCGGCTAACTTTGAGCTATTCGGCAAGCGTATGTGCAATTGACTCGGGTGATTCGGCAAGCATTGGTGCGGTCGGCTATCTTTGAAGACAAAGTGGCTCCATTCGGGAAGCGAAAAGGTGGTAAGCAAGAAGCCGAATAGAAGGAGAAAAGCGATGATCAAGGACTCAGGAGAAATTATAGCAAGAGTCTCGCCATACTTTTGAGTTACCTTTAACATATTGTGTACGTCGTAATCTCTTAGGATTCATGTTATGTCCAGGGTATAAATATAGACCCTCGACCATTGTAAAGGATATTCACAATCAAATCAATACAACCGGCCCCGTGCCACGTTTTCGAGTCCTTTTGTCGTGTCGTCGAGTTCTTCGAGAGGAGCCATCGATCCGTCGACCTCCGTAAGTTCCGGCAACCTTGCTATCATGTCTAGTATCATGCGGTGGATTTAGATCTTGATGCAAGTAGTCTTGTTCGTCTCGATGGGATGGCCGTGCGGCAGGCGTCTACTTGATGATCAAGAAGTCTTTGCTTATGCTTTGTCTATCTCGACTAGATGGCCGTGGCGGCAAAGCGTCCCGCTTGATAGCTTAGCGAGGCAAGATAGTTATCGGTTCTTGGTTAGATCGTGAGTCGTGCGGCAGGCTAGGATCTGGCTCAAGGATTAGTTATCGGCTCTATTAGATTTGGCAAGATCTATTAGATTCATTAAGTTATCACGTGTTGCGTGTCTTTAATGTTTTTATTTATTTGTAACACTCTTCTGCCCAATCTAGATTTAATCTGTTTCGGCTTCTTATTTTATAGATCTATTTGCTCTCTAATGTTCTTTACTCTTATATTATCATGATAAATAGATCGTATGCTTACGTAGCCGAATTGGATCAATCTAGATTGTTACATGTCGCGGGTTCTTGCACGTTAGAAACGGTTAGACTTCGATAGGATCGGGTATCGTGCGGCAGATGCAGGTCTTTGATTAGTTTATTCGTGATAACTTGTATGTTCCTTCTTCATGGACCCCGAGTCGGCTGTATTGCCGAGCTTGGTTATGCTTCAATTCATGGTTAACTTTCACTTGTTCAAACATGTCTTCTTATGCATGCATGTTCGGTAATCAATACACTACGTGTTTCGCCTTCATATTAGCCGAATGAATTGTATGCATGATTGGCGCATGCTTCTATAGCTGTATGTCGTCGTAAGTGGCTTCGGGGGCCGTATATACGGAACTGCCCTCGTCTCATCCGACACGTTCCCGATTTTGTATTTAACAGCTTTTTGTCCCTTGTCAGTTTTTCAGGTCAAACCGACCGCACGCTCGGATCTCCAAACCGTGCGGCCGTCCGATTGAAGTCACGCTGCTTGCTGTGTGCTTGGCGCGGGTGCAGATTTTGTGCCAACAACGGCGGCGTTGCGGCGCGCCGGGCGTGCGACGGGCCGGAACGCGGCCATGGCGTGACGTAGAAGGCGGCTCGGTGTTTGCTTGTCGCGTACGACGCCGCGGCGCGCCGCGTCGCGCGGCAACGGCGCTCGGCGTCGGCAGGAGAGAACGGCAGCGGCGGGCGTCGTGGGACGCGGCAGGTGGACGCGGCACTTTGGTAGGAGTGGCAAGCGGCAGCGGGCGTCGACGCCGCTCGGCGGAGCACGGCGTGGCGGTGCGGCGTCCCGGCCGACGTCGCGGCGGGGTAGGGGGCACGGCGCTGGCCAGCGGCGTGGCTCGACGGGAGGGTGCTGCGCGTGGCACGGGCGAGCGGCACGGCGAGGCAGGCCCGACGCGGCGACTGCGACGCTGGGCTGCTGGCCTGGCGCCGCGCGAAGAAGCGCAGGGAGGAAGAAGAAGATGGTGGCGGCGGGGAGGAGGAAAAACGAGGAGGCGACGGGCGGCCGTGGGGGCTTTATACCGCGCGCTAAGGCTAGGGGCAAAGGGCAGCGACCATCCTCGTCGTCCGTGCAAGCGTTAGGACACGCGGCGCGCATCGCGGGCGGCCAGCGGAAGCCGGGACGGGGCGGGTGCGTGCGACGCACGCGCGGCGCGTGTGCACCGTGGCGACGGGCGGCTCGGGAGCGCCGCTCCCCGCCCCGCTAGGGTTAGGGCAGGGGCGTGCGGCTAACGGGCCTAGCAGGCCAGTGTGGGCTTCCTGGGCCTGTCGTGCTGATGGGGGTGAGCGGGCCGAGGTGGGCTGTGCACTTTGGGGAAGAGGGATGCCGGAGCGGGCTTGGCTGGGCCTGGCCCGTGCGGGAGTGAGGGAAAGGAGGAGCATAGCTGGCCGGCTTATGGCCCAACTAGGAGAGAAGGGGAAATGGATTTTACCTTTCCCATTTCCATTCCTATTTTCCATTTCTCTATTTTCCTATATTACTCTTAGAGCTCCTACGTGCACATACATGTACACTGTCACCATCTCTACTCTTTATGGAAGTCTTCTAGAGGTCATAAGGTTAAAGGGCTTCCATCCCAAGGATTGGCAACGTAGGGGTCATGTCAATGGTTATTGCCTTTAGGGGGAGAGAGTGGGTCCAGTATAGTAAGGGTGAAAATAAAAGGGAATGTCTCCATCGATGATTTGCTATTCGAGAGTCGATAAGATTCCTCGAGATTGCGGAATTATATCCAGAGGATGAGGGAATTTCGATCAAGATTTCGGTTTGTCCTGCTAGAGGTACAAAGGAAGTTGCTATGGTTTGTGCTCTCCGATGCGAAACACTAGACCAAGAGAGAAGCTCCGGCAAACACCTACAATCAATTCTATATGTGTGCAGTGATTTATTTATAAATTGTTCCCGGTTAGCTCATGTTTGACCTACAATCTACATGCTTCACATAATTATAGGAAAAAGTTTTAAGAAGTTCAAATTTTTGGTGTCCGGTAAAACCCGGGATGTTACACCAAGGAAGTAAGAATTGGGGTTCGCCGCATAGGGGATCAGAATCTCATCCTTGTATTCCTTCAAAGAACGATACACAGGGAGGAAGAGGAGTCAAAAGGAAGCAAAAGATTGATGAAAAATTGCCGAACGCATGAGAAAAACGAGAATTACCTCTGGAACTCCATCCTGAGTCGCCATTGAAGGTTCGAGGTGGGTTTGAATCTAGATCAGAAGATTCAGATTTCGAGTGGCGGCTGCGAGCTTGAACAGTGTTGACCTAAACGAGAAAGAGAGTTTGTGGTCAATTTCGGAATAAAATCACTTTTTATCCCAAAATTGAGGGGGCATGTGTTAACACTGGATTTTGGTAAAGAGGATGACAGGTAGGCCAGTACGTGACAGGCTCGCGATAGGCAAGTATTCAGAAGCATTCGGCAAGCATCCATGCGGGTGGCTATTCCTGGTAATTCGGCAAGTGTCCATGCGGTCGGCTAACTCTGAACGATTCGGCAAGTGGTCGTGCTGTCGGCTATCTTTGAAGGCGGTGGCTCCAATCGGGAAATAAAAGGTGGCAAGTTAAAGCCGGTTAGAAGGAAAGAATCATGATAATCAAGGACTCCGAGAAGGATTAGAGCAAGAACCGTCATATTTTCCTTAGTATTGTGTAATCGTAATCTTCTAATCATGTTATGTCCAGGGTATAAATATAAGCCCTCAACCATTGTAAAAGATGTTCACAACCAAATCAATACAATCGGCCCCGTGCCAAGTTTTCGAGTCCTTTGTCGTGTCGTTGAGTTCTTCGAGAGGAGCCATCGATCCGTCGACCTCCGTAAGTTCCGACACCCTTGCTATCATGTCTAGTATCTGGATGGCCGTGCGGCAGGCGTCTGCTTGATAATCAAGAGGTCTTTGCTTATGCTTTGTTTATCTCGACTGGATGGCCGTGCGGCAGGCGTTTGCTTGATAGCTTAGTGAAGCAAGATAGTTATCGGCTCTATTAGATTTGGCAAGGTCTGATAGATTCATTAAGTTATCATGTGTTGCATGTTTTTAATTACTTGTAACACTCTTTCGCCCAATCTAGATTGATAAGGTTCGGCTTCTTACTTTTATAGATCTATTTGTTCTCTAACGTTTTATTCTTATATTATCATGATAGATAGATCATATGCTTACATAGCCGAGTTAGATCAATCTAGATTGTTACATATTGTGGGTTCTTACATGTTAGAAGCGTTTAAATCTTGATAGGATTGAGTGTCGTGCGGCAGATACAAGTTCTTGATGGGTTTGCTCGTGATAGCTTGTTTGTTCCTTCTTCATGGACCCCGAGTCGGCTGACTTGCCGAGCTTGGTTATGCTTCAACTCATGATCGACTTTCACTTGTTCAAACATGTCTTCTCATGCAAGCGTATTTGGCAATCAATGCTTTACGTGTCTTTTATCTTTATATTAGCCGAATGAATCATAAACATGATTGGCAGACAGCTTCTATAGCTGTATGTCATCGTAAGTGGCTTCAGGGCCGTATATACGGAACTGTCTGGTCTCATCCGGCATGTTTCGATTTTTGTATTTAACAATCTTTTGTCCCTTGTCAGTTTTCAGGTCAAACCGACCGCACGCTCCGGATCTTCAAACCACCCGGTCACCCGATTGAAGCCACGCTTTCCGGCTTGCTGTGTGTGAGGTACAGTCGTCACGTTTTGTGTCAACACTTGACGAAACTTAATTTGCAAGCTTTTCTTTTAATTCTTCAACCTCTTGTTGGTGCTGCATTCTTTCTTGTTGGGCTAAAGCTTCACGTGGGCTGCATCTTCTTCCCTATGCTTCAATAGAGCACTTCGTGTTGGATATTTCGCCATGTATCCACGTCCATGACATCTATATGATTTTATGCCAAGAGTTTTAGAGCAGCTGAGTTGGAAAACTTCATTTTCCTCCTCAACCGTTAGGTTGGGCCTATCCTTCCCTTTTTCTGCCTTTGTAACTTGGATACAGGCATTTTCCTAAGTGAAAGATGAGAAATAAATTAGGATCATGTAATTTAAACAATTTCAAAATAAGTTTGAAACAAGCTGTAATTTTTAAATCTACAATCATATACAAGCACTCACGTAAACATCCCTAGATTCTTCATTTGACCATTGCCCATACTTGGTGTGAGTAGTCATCCAAAGTTGCAAATCAAGTAGGTCGTTGACCATTAGCTTGGTTTCTCTGAAATGGCAACAATGTGGCATTAGATAATGACCATATATTTAAGTAAGAATCACTTAGCAAGTGTTGCCATCACCTGCTCAAAACTAATTTGGGAAAATGGTTTTGATCCCATGAGATGCTTAGTCTTCTGTTTCTGTTGGTTTCCAGAATTCTTGGTGCTAATATTCTAGAAAAGGTGTACAAGCGAAGCTTTGTTAATGAAGAGGAAGCAGCGTGAAGAAGAGAGTAGGTGGCACAATTGGAGGAAGAAGAGTATATTTTTTTTTGAGCTGCCTTACTAGAAAAACTTGCTTGTAAGGCATAATTTAGATGTTATGCATATTGAGAAAAATATTTGTGAGAGCATAATTGGGACATTACTTGGCATAGATGGTAAGTGCAAGGATAGTGACAAAGCGAGGCTTGACATGCAAAGATCTTGGGATAAGGCAGGATCAAAGATCCAAAGGCTTTGGAGAATGGGCAAGATACTTTGCCACCATCACTGTACTCCTTTTGGGAAGACCGAGAAGAAAATGTTATGTACATTCTTAGCAGGAGTGAGGATGCCTCGATGGTTATGCATCTAATATAAAGAGATGCGTGGATGTCAATGGATGCAAGGTTTCGGACTGAAATCACATGACTATCATGTTATTTTGCAAAAACTGTTACCCTTAGTTGTGCGTCACATATTGCCTCGAAGATGTTGCTAGACCATTGATTGAGCTGAGCAAGTTCTTTAATGCTCTATGTTCAAAGGAGCTGGTGCAAAGTGACATTGAAAAACTAAGCTCTTCAATTGCAGAGACTTTATGTTGTCTTGAGATGATATTCCCACCAGCATTTTTTGATATTATGATGCACTTGCCGCCATTTAGCCCAGGAGACTAAAATTGGAGGACCAGTGTGTTATCGTTGGATGTATCCGATCGAGAGGTATCTACGTACACTTAAAGGATATGTTCGAAACAAGGCACATCCGTAAGGTTCGATAGCGTAGGGATATATCTCGAGGGAGTGCATGACATTCTCGCTCTCGCTTCCTAGAAGACATTGACACGAAGCCGGATCGCCCAATGCGTCATGGGGAGCAAATGAGTGAATGAACCACCTACTGGGCTTAGCATATTTGGGAGCATTGACTACAGTAAGAGAGGCTGCAAAATTGAGCCTATTTCTAAATCGACATCTTTGCGGATGCGTCACTATATATTATCAAACCGTGACGAGGCAATTCCATGGATTAAGTAAGCTATTACTACATCTTTTTTGTGTTTTTTGTATTTTTTCATAGTAGATAAGTAAGAGCAGAATATTACTCATGATTAATTTTACACTAATGTAATCCATTTGATCCAACCAATAATATATAGAGAGCATAAGGAGGTACCGAGAAGAACTAGAGTGCACAATGTTGATAAGCGACACATGGAGCATTTTGTTTGGGTGGTTCGAACGTAAGGTGAGAAGTGTTGTCATATACATGTAAAAAAATATAGAAATTGTCTTATTTATTTATTGATTGATTTGAACTGAAAAGCAGATGAAGGTGGTCTATGCAGAAGGGAAGATTAGCGATGAGTCGTATGCCCTTTCTCAAGGTCCTCACTACCTGCTCTCGTGTTTTCAGCAGATGCTTCATCCATGATTTTCTTTTTTCGAACAGCTTCTATAGAGGCCAGCTTCAAGACACAAAATTCTGGAATTTTAGTGAAGGGTGATGATAGTACAGAAATATGGATTGGTATGGTGTCCTTAAAAAGATAATCACACTAGATTTTCCTAGTGAAAAAGAAGTCATATTGTTTGAGTGTGATTGGTATGACGTTCCTGCCGCTACTAAGAATAAAAGTAGAGGGTACAAGAAGGATCAATATGGGATTATAGATATCGATACAACTCGTCGTTGATATGTAAATGATCCTTATGTTTTGGGTACTCAAGTTGAGCAGGTTTTTTTTATGTCAAATGTGCAAATAAATCCAACCGGAGCAAAGTTGTTGTTAGAATGAAGCCTAGGACTTTGTTTTCTATGCCGGAATCGAAAGACACCGAACAACAAGGATAGATTGATATTGACTCACTAGATATTGGTGTGGAGACCATGAACATTTCTACCCATCATGAAGAGTTGACAAATTGGACAAGGAATGACCTCCAAGGAGGGACTGAGAGATGCTAGCATCATTGAAAAAGCTATACCGTGCCAGAACCAAATGATGAAGACTTAGTTGATGAAGATGATGATAATGATGACACCTACATCAACGATGGACATGTTGCACCTGACAACTCTTTAGGACAAGGACATGATGATGAGTTCTTTACATAAATATGATTCGATATGTATTGGTGTGATTTTTTTATTGAAGGCTTGGTTCGTGAGCTGCACAACTTTTCGTTTGGTCTAAGGCTTGGTTCCTAAGCTACAAAATATTGAACTCAAATTTGTTATGGGCATATGTGTGTGTGTGTGTGTGTGTGTGTGTGTGTGTGTGTGTGTGTGTGTGTGTGTGTGTGTTGGTGTGATTTCCTCTTTACGTTAATTGAAGGTTTGGTTTCGTGAGCTATGTATTTTTGTTAGATTTAAGGCTTGGTTCATGAGCTGTGTGAAGAGCACCTTGTCGGGCTGGCACCATGTTACATTTATAGCGCTTGCCCGTATCCACAGACCGCACTTGTTGCATTTACCATATAAATTCTAATTAAAGAAAGGAGAAGCACTAAGGTCTACTATGTTTTTATTTAGAGCATCCTTTTCAGATCAGGTAGAGATTCTTCTCTTCAGTGCTAGTTGATGCAACTTGTATTGCCTGAATATCTTGTATATTTGTTATCCGATCTGTTCAAAGAAGACATCAGTCCATTTTCAGCATGTTCTCGTCATCTCAGCAGGGATGAGGGAGCAATGATGGGAGATACCAGGAGCATCTCAACCATTAGGTAAGCAGGTATATGGTAGCACCTTTTCACCAAAAGTTTAGACTTCTTACTACTGGCACCATTCTCCAAGTAATCATAACTTGCCTGCATAGTTTAATTTGCATTAGCCTATTAATTTAGTGATCGAATGCTAGACTTGAAACTTACATTGATTAAATTTCTCTTGCTCGATAGCGTTTGACACTAGCACTTATTCTTAGTTTCAGTTTTAGTGTTTCAGTAGCTATTGCACTTTTTATATCTAGATAGTTCATTAGCTTGGCGTGAATTTGTGTGATTGTGTTCTCTTTTTTGCAGTCTTGAGGCATTTCAAGTAGGGCTACCGTCATTACCAACTTGAAACCGATAGCACAATCCTGGACCGAGTGGAGCGTCATGGAGATTGGAGGCCACGGAAAAAAGTGGATTGTTATATGGAACATGGAACAATCTATTAGTAAAATTTGGGATTACTGAAAGATGGCTGTAGCAACAGGTTGACATATCTGTAATAAGCATTGATCAAAGTACAATAAATGTTTATCATATTGCCCAACTTCATAATGATAGGTTGTTTACCAAGTTTAAAGAATGACTATGTAATGTGTGTTACCCTAAATGGTGTCATAGCATTAGCACGAGCAATATACTAGTGGGCAAAATTGCCCAAATAATGTTGCAAGGCCCAGAGCTAACAACCTCCTACGGGCATGAGCCTTGGGGCACCGGCTGTTACCGTTGGGTTGCTGGGGCCGCTAGCTTCCGCACGTGCCGTGGACTTTTTTATCTACTAGCCACGAAAAATTTTAATGGTGATACCACTCTTCTTGCAACAACATGTACTCCAATATAGCCATGTATAAATTTGGTGGCAATAGAATCTCAATGGTTGCAACGGATCACTTTTTGGTTGCAATATAATAGGATCTTTTGCAACGCAGGGCAATACAAAGACAACAAAGATTCATCATGACTATATCCATAACTACTTGCAACTAATCATTTTTTGGATGCAATATAGATCTGATCTATCGCAACACAAGTCAAATTAAGACAACGTAGTTACTTCATTGCCATATGCACAACTACTTGCATCCAACTTTTATAGTGGTGGCAACAACACCTAGCTATCGCAATGCCACATCAATATTGTCACAACTCAAGACTAGCTATGGCAATAGGCACCAATACTCGCAACCACCTTTTCTGTTGTGGCATTAGCGCCTACCTCTTGCAACGAAGCTTATGACTAATGCAACACACAAATTTAGTGGCCATAAGGCCCATATATTGCCACCAATTATGATGTTGGTTGCTATAGAACCAAATATTGCAACCAAATGTGTGGCATTGCGGAAACAAGTGGTGCTATAAGGGTCAAATCCTTGTAGTGGTTAGTGTGAAGTTAGTACCTTAAGGACATATGCTGCTTTGAGCTTGATGGTTAGTGGTTAGGCCTTAATTAAATTGCAAACTTGGCTAAACAATATAGCACATCTCTGCCTAATTGAAAACATAACTGAAACTGAGTTTTAGTTTCTTTTTAGTGTTGTTTAGGGGCTTGTAGTTTGCAAACTAAACCGAGTTAGCTCGGAATTCTTTTAGCAAAGTTGAATTGCATCTCTAGAGGTTTACCACGGTGCCATTGGTTTGCCTAGTGATCAACGGGTCAGGGAGATAGCAAGCCATGAAGGTAGCGGTTTCAGTCGACCGGTGATGGTACAGTAGCAACTGCAGCAGCGCCTTCACGTCCTCATCGACGTGCCGTGCACTGCTTTGTTGCCGCTGCCACGCCTTGCTCGAGGAATAGCTCGCGTCGCGCTGTCGAGAGGTGAATGGAGAGCTCGCTCCCGCCCATGCCATCGCCCATGCCATCACCAGAGCCGTCCAGCTCACCACCACTTTTCTTCTCCCTCTGTTCACCGGCGTCCGCCGCACGCGTGGCCGTGCCTTCTCGTGCCCGCACGCGTGGCCAGCCACCCGCTCGCATCCGCGAAGTCTCCAGCCACCTTGACAACTCGCCCATGCCTCATAAAAGCGCAGCACCGGCCGTCGTCACCTCCTTTCTTCTTCCTTGCCATCGCCGGCAATTTCTCTTCGTCGGCTAAATTGGCACAAAGCGCTGCACCACCGTCCTTGCCACGCTGCTCACTGCTTCTCCACTTCCTAGCAAATCACCTGAGCCCGCAATTGCGAGCTATTGCCATCGGAATAGCCGCTGTGCCGCCTTCTTCTTCGTTGCCAGCCGCCAAGCGCCGCCGCAACCGCTGCCCTGGCCAAGCCGCCTCAGGGCATTTCCGGCCAAACCAAGCATCGTGCTAGCCTCGCCATCACCTCATGGTGCTCATCGTTCTGCCGCCGAGCTCGCTACCATAGCAGACACGCCGGAACCTAGCACGGCTGAGCCGCCAGGGCCGCCGGTGTGCCTTCTCCGGCTGTTAATCGGTCCAACCCTGTAGCTTATTCGGTCCGCCGTATCGAGGGGATTCCAGCAGTGCCCCTGGCGCCACCTGAGCTCTCGCCATCGGCGAGGACGTCGGCCAGCCGCCACCGCCCTTTCTTTTGAACGGAGGAAGAAGAGGAGGGAGGTAAGGCCGGGCCGGCTTTGACCCGTATTGGGCTGGCCTGGGCAGCAAGCCAGTGGGCCGGCGTACTTAAGGCTTTGCCTTTTTCATGTTTTCTAGAAACTATTTAAAAGGTTGATTTCTTGTCTATTTATTTATTAATTATTTATGGCTCAGAAAATTATGAACAAAATATGCATGTGTCCCTTGGGAGATGATCTATCATGGAAAAATATCACTTTACCATGTTTGATAGTTTTGATATATGTTAAAATTATACCTTTTAATTAACAAATGTCTATTCCATGATTTTTCTAGGTCAATACAATTGTCCAAAAATGTTGAAACTTGTTTTGCAACTGTTTTATGGTAATACCAACCTCCACAAGAAGTTTTGGATTAATTTGATGATGTTTAATAAAATCTTTATTTCTATAGTTATTAATAAATAGAGAGGAAGCACTTCAGCCATCGTGTATGTATACTTTTGAATGTTGCAAATGATCACTCTACCATTTTAACTTTGTGATGTATTATTTATAATTGGAATACTCTAAATGGTTAACTAATGGCTTATACATCCATGTCACGGTTGCTAGGGTTTAATGACATACATAATTATGTTGTTTTTCCTTTTTAAGTAAGGTAACCATGTGATGCTTTGTGTTAACCATGTGATGCTTTATGTTACGTTTTTGCATGGATTAAAGACCTTGGATTAAGTAAACCCTACTGGTCCATGGCTTGATTATGTTGACCAATGAACATGCTAATCACTAGTATAAATAAATAAACTGTTTAATTAGGAAAGAGGTCAACTGGACTTGGGTGATTTTAGCAGTTGAATGAATACCTAGGGATGCACCCTCTTTGCTGTTCCTAGGCAATTTGGTTACCTTGATTGATTGCTTTACTTAATTGATATGTATGCCACCTACAAATAGGTTTACTAACTAGAAAGCTTAATTAAATGTTTGTTTAGCTTATGCTATGCTGCTGCCCTGTCTTTGTTTTCAATTACAATTGATTATTCCAATCTTGGTAATCTTTGTATACATAAGAGATTTAGTTGGTAGCTTTAGGAATGTAAGTTCATCATGGTTAAAGTATCTTGAATTGGATTAAGTAATATCCAACTTTAACAAATAGTGTTTCACTAATTAATTGATTAATGGTTTGATGCTTCTTTTCTATGGTTTTGGTTACGTACTTCCTTCTTTTTTGCGATAATTATATATACCCTACTATTTTAACATGACAAAGTATTGTTTATTCCTAAGATGCTATAAATAAATGATTGATGACTTGTTGTTTTATGTCATGCTTGCTAAAGTATGTAAACATGTATGCATGTGTAGCTTTTAAGCATATGATGACTTGTGTAACTTTGGTTAATCACCTTGGTGGTGTAGCTCATCATGGCTAAAGCATCTTAAACTTGACTAAGTAATACCCAACTCAAGTTAGTAGTGTCACTAATTAGTTAAGTGATGATCTTGATACTCCTTTGCTAGTCTTTAGAAAGAGTTAATCATGTAATGTTTTGTGTGACTTTCAGATTGATTGTAAACCTTGGATCATGAAACCCAATAGATCCTCGGCAACTTGATTTATTAAGAATAATGCTCATGATAGGTTGTTATATCAAGATAATGATTGTTTCAAGTAATTATAGTAGCTCTTCTAGAGAGGAGATATACACCTACTCTGTATAGATTAAAAACAAATGACACTTATCTTTCTTTAAGCAAATCTGATAATATAGTGTTGTCATCAGATAAAGAGAATTACACACATGGAACCTTACATAGTTTTCTATCATTATCATCCAAGTAAATCATCTCATCATATATCATATCACGCATAGCATTAAGCATACATCATTACATTTCGTGTAGTACACAAGAGAGAAGAAGAATCACGATGGTCAAGTTCCGGAGGAAATTCGTGACGATCCAATTCCAACGAGATGCTTTCACGGAAGATGCCGATGTCAAGATTAACCGCTAACCTTCCCTGCAACACAGGCAAGCCCCGGAGCATGACCCATTCTCTTTGTTTTACAAATGCTTTACTACACCTTAAGTCTAGTGTAATGTGCATTACGTAAATAGAAGTTGGGTGAAACCGTTGTTGCATGATTTCCTTGATCTGCAGCTATCTCCAGATATTATCCCACTAGTATGTGTAGGACGTTCTCCTAAAATGCTTAGCCATGCTTAGACCGATAGAAGTCAGGTGATTTCCTGTCTTCCGCGAGATATAGGATGGATACTTGTTACTATAGGATATATATGTTATCCTGGATCATCAGAATGGAAATAATTGAGACCGGACGGAACATGGGCTATGTTCTCGTGGAAGCCGGCGTGGTTACCTCGGTCGTGCTAGTTCCGTCTGTGTCGGTTAAGGACCGAGCCGTATTCGGATCTAGGTGTGAGATTGAACGTACCTTCACATAACCGCCGAATAACTCATTTCGACGGTGAAGCTGATTAGCTTATTCGAGGTAGTTTTTGAACCGCTGAATGCATTGCTGGGACGAACGGACGATGGTAGGGTACTGGTCAAGACCCTGCATGACTACGGGCTACGGGCTGAACGGGCATGACTTGTGAGACACAGTACCATGAGCTTTGCAACCGGATTCAATTCTATCTTTCGAATAGAGCGAACAGTAACTCAAGCGAGCCTGGTTTAGCTCGCGAGAGTGTGTGATACGGGCTTTACCCAGCTGGTGTAATTGATTCGAATCGCCATCTCTCCCGGATAGTGAGAAACTCATATCTTTTCGCAGAGACGTAGTAAAAAATAGAACATCAGATAATGATGGAAGGATTATGGTTGATATCCCATTATTAAGGACAATTTCTGTGAATCAAATTATATGATATAGAAAGGTGCTAATATAGTTCTAAGTAGCTCAACATTAATGCTGCTACTAAAACTTAATGTAAGGATTACATTAGTAAGCTTTTCTGTAAATGATGCTAACCATTAAACTCCACATATATAGCCTATCATTATCCTTGGTGTCTTTTATTTCTTCCCCGACGGGTAAGTCTTGCGGAGTACAATTGAGTACTCGGGTTTTATCCCACCCCAAGGCTGCGGAATAACTTTGTCTATGGATGATGTTAACTAAAAGCCGACACGACTACTCCATAGAATATTTCTCTTCTTCATTTCACCGGAGGATGTCAATTAAGCTAGCAATACCACTCAAGTTTTAATTTGGTAATCATTTTAAACTTTGTTTTATTGTCAATTGATTTGAAACTAAATTTTTATTCATTATTTTTTTTTTATCTTATTGTAATAACTCTTATGCTGCGAACTCGAGTATGTGATATGTATTTGCTTAATCGAGTACGATCCCGGTTGTAAAGTTGATTTACCGAGGTCCTTCGTGACTCTCGGTAGACTACCGGGTTTATATGCGTGATGGCATGTGCGTGTCAACGTGATTAACGGAGACAGTCATGCTTGATCGTATATAAATTGGACGGTTCTGTCACCGCACGGGCCTCGCGCTGCGTAGCGCATGCCCTGTACCGCGCCAAGTTTGGCGTCGGGAGCGCTTTCCCGGATGACATGGCGGTTTCAGACAGCGCTATGGCGATTTTTTCGTCCCGCCAAAACGCTGCCCCGACGGCTATACCGCACCCCGTCTTGGATAGTCTGAGTCCGGACGTCCGGGCGCTGAGAAATCCCCTTTCCAGTAATGATAAGACTCGGACGTCTGGCTTTATCCGGATGTGGCGCCTGTCTACTCGTTACTCCCACCACCCTATTCGTAGACGCGGAATATTATATTATAAAGAAGACTCGACCAGCGCGCCTGTACTTTTTGGTCGTGCAGTTGCCTCCCGTGCCCATCGTTTTATTGCTTTGTCTGTGGGTCAATGCATGAAAGCACGTGGGACATGGGGGTGTATGCAACACTTGGGTCCCATGCATACTGTGACAAGAGAGAAGGATGGGAGGGCCCGTATCTGCATTAATTTTTTCTTGCTCCCGTGATGGGTGACTATGGGCACCTGTGCCAAATTTTTGCAGGCACCGTTACTAGTATTTTGTTACGAGAGGCCAGTTTGCACAGAGAGAGGGGTGACAATGCGTGTTCTCTAGATATTGCATGTATTTTATCCAAATGTTGAAAAAATATACTTGTAGTGTTACTTATATTTTAATGGCTATATACATATGTTGTAAGTATGTATTTCAAATATTTCAATTGTTTCAAATCTATGTTACAAATGTTTTATTTGAATGTTACAATGTTGCTTGTGGCTATAAATATATGTTGCAAGAGTATGTTCTAAATATTTCACCTATTTTAGATGGATGTCGTAAGTATTCTATATAGATGTTGCATATTTTACGGTGGTTACATATATGTTGCAAGTTTATATTCTAAATGTTTCACCGGTTTTAGACTTGTTCTCTATTTTTTCACTCTAGTCCCACTCCCACGTGCAGGGCAAGGCGTGCAAAGCCAAGAGCGTAGGAGCGCAATACTCCTACTCCTTACTAGCATGCAAGTAGCAAGGCGGTGGTGTACTACTTGTGTACTATAGCATGCGAGCATAGGAGTAGCATAGTACAAGTACTAGCAATGCAGTGGTGTAGCATGCGAGCTCGCATCTCACAAGCGTAGCGTAGCAGCCAGCCTTGCAAGTGTGCAAAGCACGGCATGGGAGAAAAAGCGCAGCATGGCATCACATCGATGAGCGAGAGACGCGGTCCGATAGCGGCAACACGCACTGGCTAGGTTTGGCCAGTGTGTGGGCGTCCGGACGGTTGCTTGAGGCTATCCGCACTCATCATACTCTATACACATCCTCTAAAAAGAATCTTCTCTCCATCAAGATTTCATCCTCTATATCAATTTCTCCCGCACCCATCCATACTCTATTTCATTCTCTATCCCAACTACCCATACACGGGTCCCACACGTCAGCCCCACATCCACCTTTATCCACCCACACGACGAGCTCACGGCGGGCCTCCCTCCCTCTCCCTCGGCGAGCGTGGTGGTCCAGCACGGCTCCGGCGGCCTCCCTCCCTCTCCCTCGGTGAGCGTGGTGGTCCAAAGACGGCTCCGGCGGCCTCCCTCCCTCCCTCCCAGCGCCGGCGCGTGGGCGCTCCCTTCTCCCTCTCCCTTCTCTCTCCCACGCCGAGCAGGCGAGCAGCCGGGCCCCACGCGCGTAGCGCACGCCCGGTACCGCGCCAAGTTTGGCGTCGGGAGCGCGCTTTCCCGGATGACATGGCGGTTTCCAGGACAGCGCTATGGCGATTTTCGTCCGCCAAAGCTCGTCCCGGACGGCTATACCGCACCCAGTGCGGATAGCCCGAGTCTGGACGTCCGGGCACTGAGAAATCCCCTTTCCGGTAGGCGCCCGCCTACTCGTTGCTCCCACCACCCTGTTCGTGGACGCGAAATATTATATTATAAAGAGGACTCCACCAGCGTGCCTGTACTTTTTGGTCATGCAGTTGCCTCCCGTGCCCATCATTTTTTTCCATTGTCTATGGGTCAAAGCATGGAAGCACGTGGGACTGGGGGTGTATGCAACACTTGGGTCCCATGCATACTGTGACAAGAGTGATGGGAGGGCCTGCATCTGCATGTGTTTTTTTTGCTCCCGTGATGGGTGACCGTGGGCACCTGTGCCAAATTTTTGCAGGCACCGTTACTAGTATTGTGTTGCGAGAGGCCAGTTTGCGTGGAGAGAGGGGTGACGATGCGTGTTCTCTAGATATTGCATGTATTTTGTCTAAATGTTGAAAAAATATACTTGTAGTGTTACTTATGTTGTAATGTCTATATACATATGCTGCAAGTATGTATTTCAAATATTTCAGCTGTTTCAAATCTATGTTATAAATGTTTTATTTGAATGTTACAATGTTGCCGTGGCTATAAATATATGTTGCAAGAGTATGTTCTAAATGTTTCACCTATTTTAGATGGATGTTTTAAGTATTTTATATTGATGTTGCATATTTTACGGTGGTTACATATATGTTGCAAGTTTATATTCTAAATGTTTCACTTATTTCAGACTTGTTCTCTATTTTTTCACTCTAGTCCCACTCCCACGTGTAGGCAAAGGCGTGCCACAGCAGTAGGCGTAGGAGCGCAATACTCCTACTCCGTACTAGCATGCAAGTAGCAGGGCAGATGGTGTACTACTTGTGTACTGTAGCATGCGAGCACAGGAGAGTAGCATAGTACAAGTACTAGCAAAGGTGTGGTGGTGTAGCATGCGAGCTCGCGATCTCACAAGCAGTGCGCAGCGGCTTGCGTGTGTGCAAAGACGGCATGGGAGAAAAAGCGCAGCAGTGCATCACATCGATGCGAGGAGACGCGGTCCGATAAGCGCAACACGCACCTGGGCTAGGTTTGGCCAGGTGCGGGCGTCCGGACGGTTGCTTGAGGCTATCCGCACTCGTCATACTCTATATACATCCTCTAAAAAGAATCTTCTCTCCATCAAGATTTCATCCTCTATATCAATTTCTCCCGCACCCATCCATACTCTTTCATTCTCTATCCCAACTACCCATACACGGGTCCCACATGTCGCCCCCACATCCACCTTTATCCACCCACACGACGAGCTTGCGGCGGGCCTCCCTCCCTCTCCCCCCCGGCGAAGCGTGGTGGTCCAAAGACGGCTCCGGGCGGCCTCCCTCCCCCCCCGGCGCGTGGGCGCTCCCTTCTCCCTCTCCCTTCCCTCTCCCACACCGAAAGCAAAGCGAGTAGGCGGGCCCCACGCTGCAGAAGCGCACGCCCGTACCGCGCCAAGTTTGGCGTCGGGGGCGCACTTTCTGGATGACATGGCGGTTTCGGGACAGCATCAAGGGGCGATTTTCGTCCCGCAAAAGCGCCCCCCGGATGGCTATACCGCACCAAGGCGATAGTCCGAGTCCGGACGTCCGGACGCCGAAAAGCCCATTTTCGGTAATGATAAGACTTGGACGTCTGGCTTTATCCGGACGTGGCGCCGCCTACTCGTTGCTCCCACCACCCCCTTTCTTGGACGCGAATATTATATTATAAAGAAGACTTCGACCAACCAGCCCCGATTTTTTTTGGTCGTGCGTGGGCCTCCCGTGCCCATCATTTTATTCCTTTTTCTGTGGGTCAATGCATGGAAGCACGTGGGATGTGGGGGTGTATGCAACACTTGGGTCCCATGCATACTGTGACAAGAGAGAAGGATGGGAGGGCCTGCATCTACATGTGTTTTTTCTTGCTCCCGTGATGGTGACCGTGGGCACTGTGCCAAAAATTTTTGCAGGCACCGTTACTAGTATTTTGTTACGAGAGGCCGGTTTTGCGCGGAGAGAGGGGTGACGATGCGTGTTCTCTAGATATTGCATGTATTTTGTCTAAATGTTGAAAAAATATACTTGTAGTGTTACTTATGTTGTAATGGCTATATACATATGTTGCAAGTATGTATTTCAAATATTTCAAATTTGCTCCAAATCTATGTTACAAATGTTTTATTTGAATGTTACAATGTTGCAAAGGGCTATAAATATATGTTGTAAGAGTATGTTCTAGATGTTTCACCTATTTTAGATGGATGTTGTAAGTATTTTATATAGATGTTGCATATTTTACGGTGGTTACATATATGTTGCAAGTTTATATTCTAAATGTTTCACTTGTTTTAGACTTGTTCTCTATTTTTTCACTCTAGTTCCACTCCCACGTGCAGAAAAAGGCGTGCAACAGCAGCAGGCGTAGGAGCGCAATACTCCTACTCCGTACTAGCATGCAAGTAGCAGGGCAGGTGGTGTACTACTTGTGTACTGTAGCATACAAGCACAGGAGTAGCATAGTACAAGTACTAGCAGTGCAGGTGGTGTAGCATGCGAGCTCTGCATCTCACAAGCAGGCAGCGTAGCAGTTTGCAGGTGTGCAGCACGGCATGGGAGAAAAAGCGCAGGCAATCATCACATGGTAGTAGGAGACGCAGTCCGATAGCGCAGCAACACGTACCTGGGCTAGGTGTGGCCAGGTGCGGACGTCCGGATGATTGCTTGAGGCTATCCGCACACGTCATACTCTATATACATCATCTAAAAAGATTCTTCTGTCCTAATCATCAAGATTCCATCCTCTTTATCAATTTCTTCCGCACTCATCCATACTCTATTTCATTCTCTGTCCCAACTACCCATACACGGGTCCCACACGTCAGCCCCACCTCCACCTTTATCCACCCACACGACGAGCTCGTGGCGGGCCTCCCTCCCTCTCCCTCGGTGAGCGTGGTGGTCCAGCACGGCTCCAGCGGCCTCCCTCCCTCCTTCCCCGCGCCGGCGTGGACGCTCCCTTCTCCCTCTCCCTTCCCTCTCCCACGCCGAGCAGGCGAGCAGGTGGGCCCTACGCGCGTAGCGCACACCCGGTACCGCGCCAAGTTTGGAGTCAGGAGCGCGCTTTCCCAGATGATATGGCGGTTTCCAAGACAGCGCTGCGGCGATTTTCGTCCGCCAAATCTCGTCCCGGACGGCTATACCGCACCCAGTGCGGATAGTCCGAGTCCGCACGTCCCGGCGCTGAGAAAGCCCTACTTTCCCTTGGCGTAACTGTTCCCTGTCTGCAGATACTCCACAACCGAGGAGGCGAGGAACAGCCAGCCGGACTCAAGTCGACGCCGCTACTATGGAGGGCGACGACCGGAGGGCCTCGCTGCTGGGGTCCGGCGCCGGCGGCCGTCCCCCTTCTCTGTGGCGCCGCGACTCTGCGCGGTCGCTGCGCAGCAGCTTCCTGTCGCGGCTGCCCGACAAGGTGCGCGCCGGGCTCGACCCGAGCACCTCGGCGACATCGACCTCTCCCGCGCCAAAGGCCTATCCCAAGGTAACGATAAAGTTGCGAGCTCTGATTCCTCACCCGATGTCCCGATCAGCCCTCCTACCCTCTCCGCCGCCTCTTGTGCGCGTAGGTGTGAGAGAGTACTACGAGAAGCAGCTCGCGACCCTGAGAACCTTCGAGCAGGTGGAGGCGCGCTGCGCCGCTGCATGCTCGGCGAGTTCGATTCCGATGTCGAGGCATCTGACTCGGAGGACACGGAACAGAAGCAGAGCGAGTTCGCCATGAAGATTTCCAACTACGCCAACATCGTGCTATTGGTTTTCAAGGTGCGTGAGTTCAGGCGTCAGGTTGCGCTTGCGCAGTTGCAGAGTGGCACACGGGTACAGTCGTACAGACTACAGAGCGCTAGATTGCTTGCTGATCCGTTTGGGATGCGAGAATCGCAGGTTTATGCTACGATCAGGACGGGGTCCATGGCGATCGCGGCGTCCACGCTTGACTCGTTGCTGGATTTCATGGCCGGGGGTATCCTGTGGTTCACGCACCTTTCCATGAAGAGGGTCAACATTTACAAGTTTTGCGGCCATCATGGCAACTCTAGGTGCACATCTCTGATTCTTATCAAGAAATGTGCATAGCATTTGCTATCTGCCAGACAAATGCATGCATTGGAAGTGTCTGTAAAAATGATGAACATGAGTTTCTTGTCAATTATTAGGTTTCCAGGTCTTGGTCCAAGCTGTTGAGCAGCTGGTGGAGAACAAACCTGGCGAGAAGATGACACCGGAGCAGCTCATATGGTTGTACTCCATCATGCTTTCAGCAACTGTTGTGAAACTTGCTCTCTGGCTTTACTGCAAGAGTTCAGGGAATAGTATTGTCCGGGCTTATGCAAAGGTGTCCTGTGCTGTGCTATATTAGCAGTTGAATACATACATGATTTAACTGACATCAAAATTGTCATTTAAATTCACCTGTACATGTGCCATTTAGGACCACTATTTTGATGTGATAACCAATGTCGTCGGTCTGGTGGCTGCTGTTCTTGGGGACAAGTTCTTGTGGAGTTGTGGTGGATTGACCCAGTGGGGGCTGTAATACTTGCTGTATATACCATTATCAACTGGTCCAAAACTGTATTAGAAAACGCAGGTATGTCCAAAACACTTCGCATTCTCCCAAGTAGGGATAAAAATGATCGGAAACGATCGGTAGGAGGCCAAATCATTTTCATTTTCAGTTTTCTTTCTTGAAAATGAAATCGATACGGTGTTGTCGGAAACGAATACGGTATCGATATTTTGGTAATTTCGAAAATGATAATAGTCGATCGGAGAATACATCAATAACGATCGGAATTCATGAGAACGATATCTAAAAAACGATAAACGCATCAAATCGTATAATACCAAAAGAGCCATATAATTTGACCTATCTCAAATGACAAAAATAAATAAAGTCACAATTTCTTTCCATAAAACATGCGCTTGCGGGTGCAGTGTAGATTGTGTGCAAATCAACAAGTCTACGAGATAAATTAGGGTTTAAAGCCTTTGAATCGGTAATTACCGACGGTACATTATTGGCTAAATACGGAAATCTTCAAAAACGATCGGAAGAGGACAAAATCATTTTCACTTTCGTTTCCATTTAATTTTATCATTATTATTTTTGTTTTCTCGGTTACCATTATCATTTCCATTTTAACCTGAAAATCGGAAAAAACTCGAAAACGATTGTCGAAAATCGAGAATTATCATTTTCGTTTTCATTCCTACTCCCAAGTGTAATGAGCTTCTGTAGGTTCTTTATTTACCCCATTTAGGAACACTGACATTGGGATAACCGATTAAATTATGAAAAAAAAAGAAACTTAGTATTTAGAAATGGCAACTGAGAGGAAGATGGATTGGTTATCCTCTCACTGTTGCCAATTACTACATTGATCATATTTAGAGAAGATGTGCATCTGTAGTTATGCTCTTTGTGTCTGATCAGCTTGTGACTAATTCACTAATTCTTTGATTCAGCTACCCTAGTGGGCCAATGTGCTCCTCCAGAGATGTTGCAGATGCTAACGTACCTGCCATGAAGCACGACCCACGAGTGAGGCGGGTTGACACTGTTAGAGCTTACAGCTTTGGAGCGCTCTACTTTGTTGAGGTCAGTTAACAACTTAGCATTAGATTAACAACTTTAGCATTAGAAGAACATTAGCAAACTTCCATGTCACTGTCATTCATCTCTTCCCATCTCCTGCTACTAGTAGGGTGGATCTTGCAGTTACAGACTTACGTTATAATAATTACTCTTGGCCACAACGCAGGTTGACATTGAACTTTCGGAGGATATGCGGTTAAGAGAGGCGCACACCATCGGTGAATCGCTGCAGGAGAAAATTGAGATGTTGCCTGAAGTCGAGCGGGCGTTTGTTCATATCGATTTCGAGAGCACTCATAAGCCTGAGCACAAAGTCAGGAGCAGGCTGCCGGCTACTGATCCCTGACAGATTTCCGCATGCTTATGTCCTATATTGTTAGGAGTAAGCTAATAGCGCGGTGTTTTTCTTCAATGGTTACATGTAATATAATTCCCTTCATCTGTAAAATAAAATAAGAGCATCACGTATTTCTCATTGGAATAATACAGGATTGACTTTTCCAGTTTACTGACCCTAATCACGCTTCCGTAGTTAAGGCCATAAATTTCCGTTACATTTGCAATGATATGTAGATTGCAGCATCATAAAAGAACGTTGGTTATAATTGCTTCACTACTGGATAAAATCTTACAAGCATAACTTAAGAACGTCTGGCAGCGTTCAGTCATACTACAAAGTTCCAGGCAGTTTATCACATCACGTGCAGCAGGCATACAGATCTAAGACAACCCTCACCAAGCCTTTCAGCTTGCTAACTACGGGCAAGACGTTGAACCACAAAATGTAGCTGCGCTTCATCTTCAGATTCCAGAGGGGGGCAGCAAAAAGATCCTTCACATTACTGCAATTAGCTGGCAGCAGCAACCATGGCCGTGCGAGTATACGTGAAAGCTGAGACCAGTGCGCCCAGCTGCAGTTTATCGTTGCATGCAAAGCTTAGCCTGTACCTGCATATCAAAGACAAAAGCCATGAATTATGTTGCTAACAAACAAAAAATTTGAGCCCAGAAAGAGTTATCATGGTCCTCCCCAACTGATCATAAGCTCAAATGCAAAGTCAAAGAACATCACAGGTCATCACCTAGCTATTGCACTATCTCAAACATTGCAGTGAGCTCTTCAGTAATCGCTTCATGGAAACAACTATATTTTCCACTCTCTGAAAGGAGATTATACTTTATACGCATGTGGGGAACTACTGCATCCAAAGTTTGCTGTATATAAAAAAAAAGACATGTCATTCTTTAGTGATTCATGGCAAGGGCTAAACTTAGTGTTTCACGCCTAGACGCCTAGGCGGCGCCTAGGCGACAAGGCGCCACTGTTTTCCAAGGCGAGCTGGGTACGCCTGGACGCCTAGGCGTCGCCTACATGTATATCTGCTGATTTAATGATTCATGGCAATTTTTGCTAACAAAGTCCTAATGATGTTCTTTAGTTAACTATAAGACTTATCAAGTGAATAGCTAGCTTGGCCATACATTGTTAGTCTTCCGTGCATAGCATCCTCAATTTGGGCAATTACCTACCTCCTATACTTTTGTGTGAACTAAAATGACTATTTCTGGCAATCTGAGTATAATTAGCAAACAGAACATAATTATGACATGGAATGCTGGGTAAGCTAATTTATGTGCAGAACGACACAATTCAACTGTAGAAGTGTATAAAGGACATACTCAATATCAGCCAAGTCATTGATTAACTTTACACGAACATCAGATGGCATTTGTATTTTGAACACAAACCTGCACAAAAGACAGAAAATTTAGAATAATGCTACATGGGGTTCAAATACAATGCTACATAAGAAAAATTATGAAGAATAAAGAGCTAGTTGGCAGCAGATAGTGCTTACATAGTAACCTCCCCCGTATATCAACCAAGGCCAGCCCTTTTCTCATCTTCATGTCAGATATAACTAAACAGATAAGGAAACATACATTTAGACAATGAATCCTGAATCATCAGAAGGATCATATTGACAGATGGTAACTAAGAATACGTTTGAAGCTGGTTGAAAACGGTTCATTTAATAGCCAAAATGCTATCTGCTCAATATCATTAGGCATGGGGTTTCCTGTGCAAAGATAGACAGCTTCTTCTGTGATTTGTTGGGATGCCATGTGTGTTGACTGCACATAAAAAAGGTAAGTCATTGTCAAAACCATTGTAATTGGTGGATTACCCCTTATAGAACAAAAAAAAAAATGATATAATGAAAAAAACTACAACATCCCAAAATTTCTAGGTTTGTCCTAAGTCAAACTATGTTAGGTACTTAGGTTTGACCAAATTATAGTAGAAAACATCAACATGTAGATGTAGGAGACCAAATTAGTGTACAGCGTACTTATTTGGTTTCATAGATGTTAATTTTTTTCTATAAACTTTGTCAAAGTTAAAATAGTTTGACTTCGGACAAACCCAAAAGTGGCTAAATTTTGGGACAGAGTTAGTATGCTTTATGGTTCATCTCAATGTTGAACTCAGTAATAGATAACATTGAAAGAATGGCATTAGCCAAATACTTGAAGTACACACAACAGTTATGCAAATAAGAATGTATGATTTGTTCAGATCTAAAACATCAATATTTTCATGCCTTTCTTTAACTTGCTCCCACTTCTATATCTTTAAATGACTAGATATCAAAACTCCAGGTCAAAAACAGTTGAGTCAAATGCACAGCGTGACAGCAATTAAGGGATAACCTGCAATATATTCAGAGCCTTCCTCATATCACCATTGCTTAACCGCACTAGGGCTGTCAAGCCACCCTCATCTACACTGAGCCTGCAGGTACATGCAAAAATTAGCATTGCAGATAGGACCAGAATCCTATGCCAGTATAGTATACCACCATGTGAAGATTGCAAAGCATGATATAACAGAACACAATATCAGTGAGTTCCCAAGTAACATGAAATAATTATTTAGAATCCTTATATAAGCTTAGAAGGAAAACAAGTGCTTACCCCTCAGATTTTATTATATGTTGAAGACGCTCTCTAACATGACTGCCGTCTAGTGGAGCAAATCTAAACCTAGTGCACCTTGATTGTAGGGCAGGGATAATTTTGTTGACATGGTTGCAAATGAGTGCAAACCTTGTGCTCCTTGTATACTTCTCAATGACTGCAAGGAGGGACAGATCAAATAGATGTATGGAAGAAAATGCACAGCAATATCACCGCAATGAACAAAGTGAAGTCTTAAAAACAGAAAAACCTCTTCGCAATGCAAATTGTGCATCCTTTGTCATTGCATCTGCTTCATCCAAGAGGACCAACTTAACAGCGGGCCTTGCTCTGTAGAAATTTAAATACAAGGCAAAAGGGTATTATTCACGGTATTATGACAACAGAATTACTTGATTGTATATCAAGTCTGAAAGACTCCATATCAAAAGGGGAAAAAAAGTTGCACGGATTGTAATTCATACCCAAAAGAGAGGCTACGTGCGCCAGCAAAATCCTGGATCTGCTGCCTGACAACATCAATACCACGCTCATCTGATGCATTGAGCTCCAGGATCATGTTACTATACTGAGACCCATATAGCTTCCTCGCAACAGCCAGAATCGTGGATGTGGAAGTCTATTCTCGTTTGTAAGCCTGTCAACTACAAGAAAATGACAATGATCAGCTTACCTCATATGCTAGTCACAACCAGCACAGTTGCAAAGAATTTAGTACTGTAGCTTACTGTAACAAGTTATAACTCGGGAATCACACAATATGTGGTAGCATAAACAGACATAAGTTCGGGGGCCAAAAGTCAACCCACATACGGGTTACAGGAGACACAGAGAATAGCATAACGCCTTGAAGAAAATTCAATGAAACGCAATCTAATAGAACCCCACCTGAATCCCTCCTTAAACCCTAAACCCCACATCAGGCATCGGACGAGCACAACGGCCGCGGCCACTTACTGGTGTCGACGATGTCGCGGTGGGCGGCGACGTCGGCGAGGGACTGAGGCCGGTACTTCTCGACCCAGGGCGCAGCCCTGCCGCCGGCGGAGAGAGGCGCCTTGCCCTTTTACCGCCGCCCCAGGCGGCGGGGGAGGCGGCGCGGCAGCGTCGATGTCCATGGAAGCGGCGGCGGCGGTTCCCGCCATGGCGGAGCGGAAACCCTAGTGCTAGCTGGCGGGATTGGGGGGATGGTTGGCGCCAATTCAAAACACTCTCGGCTCTCGCTCTAGGAGTGATTACACAGCAGCGAAACAGGGGGAAATCAGAGAAAAATGAAAAAAAAAAATGGCTGCAGTCGCCCATCTCCAGATCCGGCCCTCAGCTCTCGCCGGCAGCAAAGGCAGCAGAGGACGACTCCAGGCAGGCGGAGGCCTCCAGTCCACGCACTGGCTCCGCGGCGTCTTCCTATCTCACCGCCGGCCACCTCGCCTCCATGCTACCGGCCGTCTCGCGCCTCACCTCCGCACCTCTGCGCCATCTGCTGGGACTGGGTCGGGGTGCCGAAGCTCTGGATAGGGAAGAAGGGCGTCGGGAACTGACGCTGTAGGAAGGGAAGGAGGAGCTGAGCAGGGAAGAAGGTGGGAGGTGTCACGTATGGGAGGATTGGAGCCGCCGCTTGTTGCCTGCTCCGAGCGTGGCCGCGATAGGACTCATAGGAGTTGGGGCTGGATGCCTGCTTCTGAGGTGGGATTGCTAGCTTAACACACAGGGTTTCACTGTGGGCTTTTGGGCTGTACATTTGTTCATGCTTCTTTTAATATTTCGGTTATTTCGGTTAACTGAGAGTTGAAACCGAATTGACTCAGTAAAATTCGGTTACCTAAAAGTTGGAACCGAACTAGAACCAATTTTTTGTTTTTGGTTATTTTGGTTTCGATTCTGGTTATTTTGGTTCGGTTATCGGTTGTCAGTTGATTTTGTCCAAGTTGATCTAGGACGGCTTGGCGACTAGCAAGGGAGGACCGAGGGAGAGAGGTCAGAGTGGTCAAACGTCAGCGCGCGCTGCGCTGCGGTCGTAGTAGGCCCGTAGAGCAAGAGAAGGCCAAACTTTTGGGCTCGACTCTCGATCCGAGAGACAAACCCAGCCCATCTTGTTTTTTAAGAAAATCCAGCCCATCTTGTATACGGAGTCTAACTATTGATGGCCTTTTTTTTGGCAGGACTGCTGGTGTTTCTCATGGACTTTATTGTACTCTACATACGGTGATATTCCTATACAATTATTAACTCGGCAATCATGATGCTCATTTCTGTACAATACAACTCCCTCCGTTTCAACCTTTGGCATATATAGTTTGTGCTATTTATCTAGGAATAGCATAAATCTAGATACAAAGTTAAAATGTCTTGTAATTTGAAACCAAGAGAGAAAGTAATATACAATTATGAGATAACCCATCATGCTTGATGGACAGTTTATAATGTAGTGAACAATCGTAGTGGACGATCGTCCGGGGGATAGAAGTATGGAAAAACCATAGACGGGAGACCAGCAAGTAGGAAGTAATTAACAAGTCCTCGCAAAAAGGTAGAAAAAAGAGGAGAGTAGGAGCAAACAATAATCTAGAATTCTTTAAAAAAGAAAATATATTAAATATCGCAGCCTCTATATCGACCGATGCATATAGTTGTTTCTTATTACAGACACCAACAGTATAAACCAACACAACTAGTCTAGTTGTCTCAACAAAGCAGCAGTGCCATACACAGCCTCCGGATGCTAGTCAAAGAACATCTTGCGTCGAGCGGGACCGCTCACTGCCACACCACGCAGGTCGCCTTGGCAACACAAACTGCTGGCCATAGCCCCCCATGTCGGCCTCCTTGCCAACTCCATGGGCGCCTCCCACGCAGGCCTCCTCGCCAAAATCGTGGTCGCAACACTGCCAGACAAAAGCGAAGTCTTTCAAACGCTGCGCTAACACCCTCCTCTTAAGCACCATCCATTGCAGTGGACGCCGAAAATATGAAACCTCAGCTAGACTTTCACCTTCCTCGCCGTAAACAGTGACGACTATTACAGATTGACAAACACGGGCTTCCAAAACGACGCCTCTAAGAAGAGACGTGACACCACCGGCGTCTAACCAAAAGGTCAAGGCATTACACCTAGAAACTGCACGCTGCGCAAACGAAAGAGAGTCGATCGATGGACGCTTCCAAGGACAGCGCCCAAAGGCGTCGCCATCATCGGTCTGGAATACTAGTAGCATGCGTCCTTTTGGTTTTGGGTGGCATATGTGCAGTATGGTAGCTCAAGCCCCACATGGTGATTAGCTCAGAAAGCTCCTTTATTAGCGACCGAAAGAGGAGAAATAAAGTGTCAGGTTCTTGTCTTGTTGCCGAAAGCTAGTACTAAGATTCCACATCTCTACGTCTTCAAATTTCCCATCGTCTAGTTCCGGTAAATGGTTGCAAGTTAGGGCTTACTTTGTGTATGTCAACAACTCTAGTTGGTCTTTCCATCTTTTATCCTCTTCAACGACCTCCCTTGCCACATGCATGCTTTCCATCTCGACGAGACGTCTCAAGTCATTCATTTTGTCTGCTCGTGGTAATAACTTTTTGCTCCCTTTTTTTTTTTGAAACTAACTTTTGCTCCCTTTTAATGAAATATATATACATGCTCTCGGAATGTTCTGAATGAAAAAGAAAAGGAGGCTCCTTTCTTGGCTGCGTATAGACTCAGCACCTATCTATGTGTGTGGGTACAGCAGGGGGAATGGGAGGGCTCCCATGCATATTGTACCAATTGGTTTCCAGTTCTTCCGGCCCCCTCTCATATTCTTGTAAGTCTTTTTCTAAAAAAATGCTCTTACAAGTGACGTTTGCTAAGCCCCATAACCTAAATAGGATTTCACGAATGCAAGAATTTTCTGCTATTTTTTTCTTTATTATTATTCATTCAGTCATTACAATAATTGCACTATACTACTACTATTGATCACAGCCCGTATAGATGAACTAACTGGTGATGCATGCAGCCTGCAAGGCTTCGACGACGCTCTGGAGTATGTACTGAGCTCGATCACCGGCGGGTGACCAGCGGGAACCACATGTCCCGGAAGCAGGACTGGTAGGAGACGAGGAGCAGCACGAGGGCGAGCGCGAGCGCCACGCCCCACGGCGATGACGACGGCCCCGCGCCGCCCCCGCTGGCCGCCCCACCCGCCGGCGGCGGCGTACAAGGAGGGCTGGTCCCCGACCAGCAGCGACGAGAGCGCGCCGCCCCGTGGCCGCCGCGACCCGAGCCGTGGCCGAGTACTGGACCGCGAGCAGGAGCAGCAGCGGGGACAAAGACGACGGCGAACCGCACCTGCTCCACCAGGCTCTCCACCGCGGACTCGTAGCGCGAGTAGAGCGACGTGGCGCCGGCCGTGGCCAGGAACACGAACAGGTGGAACGGGCGCCGCCGAGCCGCCGCCAGTAGCCCGCGCTCTGGTGGTAGTAGCCGCCGGCCGCCATGCTAGCTCACTACTACACAAAAGATTTTGCAAGACACTTCAAAAATGAGCTCAGAGGCGGTTTTAGCAAAAAACCGCCTCGGTTAATCGATTCCAACCGAGGCAATGCCCCCTACGCAACAACCGCCTCGGTTAATACCTTAACCGAGGCGGTTTTCTTAGAAAAACCGCCTCGGTTAATCGTCTATTAACCGAGACGGTTGCTCTAAGACAACCGCGTCGGTTAATCAATTAACCGAGGCGGTTTTTCTAAGACAACCGCCTCGGTTAATATTAGGCCCAACTAGCCCATCCAAGACCCGATAACAACTCGTAGTATATATACACAACTCCAAACCCTAAATCATTCACTCTCTCTCACCCTCAGCCGCATCCCTCGCTCTCACTTCTATCCTCTTCCTCTTCCTCGTCGGGCTCCGGTGGCAAACGAAACCCCACCTCCCATCCTCTTCCTCGCCGGGCTCCGATGGTAGATGGCGGGCCGCACGGCGGCAGCAACAGGCGCGCGCCTGGTCGGCTTTCGGCGGGGCGCGGCGGGCGGGCCCCCCGGCGTGGCGGGCGGCGTGGGGGCAACTCGCCCCGCCTTGGGCGGCGCGCAGCGCCACACGCTATGCCGTAGCAGCCCAGGCGCGGCGGCGGCGTGGTGGCGGCGCCCCTTCTCCCCCTTCTTCCCCTGGCACGGAAATGGCGGGATCACGTCTACACCGCGGTCCGGCCGTGGCGGTGGGGCCACTCCAGGCCGCCGTCACGGAGAGCGGCATGGTGGCGCCGGCTCGCCTTCTTCACTACACCGGCGGCAGCTGATGACGCCAGTCCGCCCTGACGCCTGGCCGGGTGGTCGCAGGGCGCCGGGCGTACCCGCCCGGCAACCCGACGGGCGGGTGGCCCCCCCGGCTGGGTGGCCGTGGTGCCTCCCTTCTTTCCTCTCCCCGCCCGTGGCCTTCCCCCTTCTTCCCATCCGCGAGTAGCGCTTAGATCCACGAGCAGCGGCCGGATCCACCGAGGCAGCGGCCGGATCCACGGAAAGGCAGCAGCCAGATCCGGAGGAGTGGTGGGATCCGGCCAGGGGGGGATCCACGGGCGGCGGTGGCGGTGTCCGGCGGCATGGGCGGCGTCCGGCAGCGCGATCCAGCGATGGCGGGCGGGAGGACGGCCCGCATCCAGCCCGTTAGGGTTTTGGATGGGCTTTTTTTTTTTTTTTTTCTGTGTGATTAACCGAGGCGGTTTTTCAGCCGCCTCGGAAAATGCCTCCATTTACCGTGACCTTCAATCCGAGGCGGTTGCAAAAAACGCCTCGGTTAATTGATTTTAACCGCCTCGGTTAATCTTTTTAGTAGCAGTGGCTGTTCGATCAGCTGTGTTCGTGCTCGCGCGCCTGTGCTGTGTCCGTGCGTGTGTGCGCGCCAGTGAGCGTGCCGAGCAGGCTGAGAAGGGAGTGGTATATACTTATGGGCAGAGAGGGGGAAGAGGGAGTGGAGTCTGCCGTCTGGCACCGAGCTGCGCTTTGCTTGGGGCGGGAGGACTCCGCGATGCCTTCGCCAAGGGGCTCTGAAGGTGAACGCGACGCGACATGGAGCCAACCGCGCCGGGACGCGTGCCCTGCCGCTGATCAGGCGCCGACGGATGGAGCCGGGTTGGCGGCCCTCACATTGGCTTGGAACTTGGGAAGCGCGGGCGCGGTGCTCAGGAGTGGACCTCAGGTCCACAAGGCGGCAGGCAGGCGCCGACCGACCGACGGATGGAACAGGGCGTTCTGGGGTCAGTGGTTCGGCTTGGAAAGCGCTGCTCACACGTTGGCGCGGGCAATTGATTCCCAAGCCCGGCCTGGCCGGCCGTGATCGGTCTGAAGAATCACGGGCTCACGGCGGACGTGCGATGCAAAGGATTTGCTTGGGTTGACCACTTGGTCTGTATACCCGTACTCAGCGTATTTTGGACAGCTGGATAACTAGTAGAATTTATAAGTCGGTTGATAAGATGAAATAATTGATTTTTTTATAGAATAACATTATTTTAACGATAGAAGTATTGGTTCTTTTTTTTTGAGCTGTAATAGAAATGAGACAATTAACAACATTTTTTTACAGCCATTTTGCCTAGGCGATATGGGGCTAATTAAACATTAAACATATAGCTAATTAAACATATAGCTTTAGGCCTTCCTCAATTGTGTTCTAAATTTGTTTAGAAGTTGGCTTTTGGGGGCCTTAAAAAATGATGTTAAATTATTAGTTCTACTTGAGCAGCATCTTACTTGTCAGTTGCTTTGTTTCTACAGTTATGACTTTTTCTTAAAAAAAAAAAAAAAAAAAGAAACACTCATATTCTCCATTTTAAGTTCTTTTGACTTCACACTTAGACTATCCTCCAGAAACAAATGTCGCAAGCTTTGGTTGCCAGTGGCATTGCATAGGTAGTGATGCAGTCTCAGCCTCTCAGAAGGATGGTCATTAAAGTGCCCAGCTTTTTTATCTTTTGTTTTGCCATGTGTTTTTATGCAGATGCCAAAAGTAGATTCTAGATTATCATATACTAGTGCAAAGCGCGCTCCTGCGCGCCTAGCAATGCCAACTGAGTATACATAGGGTAGTTCTTGTTAAGCATCATACATAATTACCGTGACCCTACATCCTGAAATCAATATGACGGCAAATGTTACAATTATGGATAAACATATATTTGATCTGAGAAAAGACAACACACCAACACCACAGACATCTTGTAGCCTCACTGGACGTAGAGAATTAGAGCCGAAGGTAGAAATAAATGTCAGATCAACATTCAGTTGCACAGAGGTGTTTATCTGCAAATGGCATGGTCTTCCCAAGTGCCCCGCATCACATAAACCGAGACTCTAAATAGGATTAGTATGAAGCAAATTAGGATAATCCTCCAACATAGGAAAAATGTAGTGGAAAAAATGCATGTTGTTGCAGCACTATTGCCAATGTGAGGTACTAAAATATAATTACCACCAATTTCATTTTATAGCATTTTTTTTATAAACCATTGGTATGGGCTACCATGGTACCTGCAACCACCAATGCAAAGTGATCTTGTAGGAACACCACTTGCAAAGTGATCTTGTAGAAACACCGCTGAGGGGTTCAATTAACCGCTATCATAGCAAAAGAAAGAGAAAGTAGAGCCTTCCGCTACCCCACCATTCGAAAAGATGCAATCCTGTCAAGATAGATACTCGATAAGACACTGTTACTTCCTCTAAATTGCCTATGAAGATCAGAAAAATAGATTTTGTAATTCTGACATTAATATATGTAAAAAAAAAGACTTGTTCAAGGAAAATGAGATAGCATCACATAGTTGCTAACAGTTACACACTTAGTAATTCTTAATATCACATACAAAAGTAGTGTTTCCTTTTTCCACTAAGAGAGAGTCACAGAGTAGTACAAAAACAATTAACCTGTGTTGCTAGACTGGGTAAAGAAAACCGAACTTAGTAAATCAGCATACTACGTATCATGGAATCCTACCATAGAAACCATCTAAATCGAAGTACTCAATCTATATTTTCGAATGTAAACTTACATGTGCCTACGCACACGCACAGAAGCACGCGCCTTCCACTATGGCTGGTTTCTATGGATCTATGAATGGTTTCTATTACTATATGCTTTTATTTTTTTTGAAGTCCACGGCATTGAGAGGTCAAAAATACAACCTGCCTAGTCTAATTGGGGAGACTACACCTAATGGAACCCACGAGTACAAATGTAGCATAATTAAGAATTTCCTGGACACCAACATCATTAGTGTTCAAATAAATTGGTAAGATGGTATAAAAAAATACAACATGTGTTCTTATGAGAAATAACTACCCATATCCTATAGATTAAAATAGGGACATGAGGACATGCAGCACACATTTGTATGTAGGCCATTAGAAATTAGGAGTAAGATTAGACTCAGCACACGAGTGACTTCCATACATAGAAAGCAACTATAAAAATGTCCAGTTTTTTAAAAGGAACTGCATCTTCATGAATCCCTACTTAAAATTGCACAATCCATTGCAAAGAAGCAGATCTCATCATAGTTGGCAACAACCCATTGGTAGCTGAATTAAAAAAAATTCCATGTCTAGAACAAAATGGATGAACCAATAGCATTTAACATAGGATGCTGAATCTGTACTAAAGGAAGCAGCTCTAGACACGCAAAACAATTTGAACAGCAAACTTTTTTTTTAGTCCTGCACTGTTTTTTTTAATATCCTGATCACCATCTTGAATATGCAGCAGAAGATTAAAAAAGGCAGGGAGATAAGGAAAAAAAATGAGGTAGGATTTGCATAGCATACCAGATACATCACACCTCATTATAAACAGAAAGAAGCCTTTTCATCTGGTCATAATAAACTGCACACACACAGGAGAAAGAAAGCAGCATTAGATGGACACATTTAGAATAATGAGCCAAAAAATACTGTTCCAATGACAGCAAGTACAAACTGAGGTATCCACCTACCAAAAATTCATCTATGCAAGTACAAATTGGGGAGCCATCCATCTCAAATAAGAAAAATATGTATACATATAGCTATAGAACATGATATTAGGCTATCAGGGTCAGGGACATCACTGAAATTGTAATGCATAACTCTGCGATTAGATTTTAAAATATTGCTCGTAAAGAACCAGGCGTCCGAATGACCATTAAATATTTTGTTTGAACCTCACCTTTGAGCAGCTAGGCAGAAAGACGAGCAGCAAGTTCAGGTGGCTCTGTCCAATTGATGTTATTATGTATAGGAAGAGGAAGGATACACAGTGCTTACACATTTGTAATCCGAGGGTGGCTGCACGCGGACAAGAAACATGGATGGAAGTGAATTATTTTCTTTCACATGATCACAAAATTCACAGGTAGCGCATGGAGAACAAAGATTCTAGAAGGATATAAAAAAAGGCAATCAAATAATGTATGGCTGAGCATTCAGATCTAGAACCTTTGAAACCACCGGCGTAGTACAACTAAACTGTGCTTTTGTAATTGGATATTCCTCCTTTACTAAAACTAATATACCTGTTTTAATTAGTTATCATTTCTGCAGCAGAGAGAAAGAACAATTATACCTTTCATATGTAGCAGGTTCTTGTGCTTGGTAATACGAATTATAATGCATCCTCATGATACATCCTGTTAAGAAGAAAATAGGACTTTTGAGATGTTTGACAAAGTTACAAGAAATAGCAACTCAAACTTACCAAGCCGATATCCTAGGCTAATAAAATAGCATAAACATTTGCACTCATGATGAAGAGATTCTTAGTTTTCTTGTAAAATCATGGGAATAGAAAACAAAGTAAATGGGAGAGGGATGCCCTGCTTTCACCTGCTTACTCAATTGTCATAAAGTCCATTTGAACTGTGCAAACCAATAGCAGTCTAAGCTATCTCACATTTCTGACTTCATTGGCTTCCATATGGACCTGAAAGTAAAAAAGATAAGCCTTATTTTTTTTGCTAGTGTAAACAAAACTTCACTGATATCTGCTCCACTGCTTATGATGTGTAAAAAACCCCAACCACAGTCGGAACAAAATACTTTTGAGTTCATAATACAATAAAAACAGGGTTTTGAGAACTGGGTTATTGTTCATCTAGAAACAATTAATCAAGAAATATCTGGCTTCACTGTATATGTTAAGAGGCTCATCAATGATCTGATGGAAATCATAACCCAACACAGTGTCACGATGATATTGTAAAATTTCTAAATCTCTTAAGAACCGTGAATAGGGCAATTAAAATTAGACATAAGAAATAAACTAAATTTGGCAAATTTGTAATGGAGGATGGTATTGCGAGCAAATGAGCCGCTCAATCTTATTACCACTACTGACACAAAAATATGAGCCGCTCAATCTGTGGTTTGTTTAGTTCAACGGAGTCGTACCATTGATAGGCAGTATAGGCATAGCTAAAAGCCAATGTACAAATCTCAGAAGATGAATGGCAGTTAGCACTTTTATAATGTGACAAAAGCCCATTCTTTCTCATATAGTAAGCTGACATTTCAGTAGAAGCTATATATTTTATTTTCTGCATCGCACAATATTTTAGGGACTGTTATTGTCTGCTGTTATTTCAGGAAAAAAATCAAGAAGAGCACAAATGAATTAGGCCTGCTCAATTAAACCAAACTATATGCATGGAATGGAAGCATTTAAAAGATAAGGCACCCAATGCTAAAGGCACCCAATGCAAGTGTACAGATTGAGCAGGAAAAATTGAAAGCTAAGCAATCTTTGCATGGAAAAAAGCACACATAACATCAGGATGATTGGACAATCAAGAAGATAATAGATCAGCAGTCCTATTTTGCAGTTAGATTACATGGGTAATGAGAGAATGTTGTGTTAAAAAATTATTTAGATACTAAGATTGATTTGGACCTTAACTTCTTAGGCCATTTATGGGAAATGCAAACTTCATTTGAAATGAAGAATGGGTATTAGCTATTAAGAATAGGATGAAACAAATATTGTTGTGCTATTATACTTTCGCGATGAAAAAGAAACACAGACATTTGGAAGTCAATAATTCTGTGAAATTACTATACAATCAACAGTTCCACCTAAATATGAAGAGCATAATATCAAGAACAGGCGAACAGCTAGTGTAAACAAATGAGCAGAGCAGCAGACTAAACTCTACAACAATGCAATAATCTCATATCTGAGTAGAATTAAAGTGGCATCTATGTCCAAGCACTATAAAAAGTCCTTTATTACCTCTCATACCTGATATGTGCTTTAGTCAATTGGAGCCTACAATAGAATTGTTGACATCCAAATATTGTGTCTTCTGATTGAACAATATGCAGATGCATTTCTTTGCTTTAGTCAATTGGAACCTACAATAGAATTGTTGACATCCAAATATTGTGCCTTCTGATTGAACAAGATACAGATGCATTTCTTAAAAATATTCTTTGTCATTTTTCTCGATTTTAACACCCTGCAGCAACACAACTCAGCAGTGTCCCAATACAGTGTATGCCTTGAAAATGAACATGAATTTAAAAGTCTCTGACGTACCGGTAAAAAAGCACAATCAATGGATCTTTTGCAATGTCATTTGCACAGCCTTGTTAAATGTTAAATTCTCTAAGCTGAAGCTAACTAAAATAATAACTTTGCCTCCTCCAAATTTGGTTAGTGCTAGAACTACAACAAGATTAAAAATAACTACCTCACCACCTACAATGAGGTTAGCTCCTCTCATAAATTGATTGAGTGCATATGGGTTAACAGGGTACCTGCAACCACCAAGGCAAAGTAATTCCTATTACTGTACCCGATGACAGGTTGAGAAGAACTGACATGTAGTAAATTATGTGGCAGCACAATGAGGAAAACCAAAACCTAAACCCACTGAAGCCTACTTGAGCAGCTAGTAGTTATGAACATAAATTGGTCTGTTTACTGATGGCACACATGATAGTTACAGATAGGGAAAATAAATCCGTACAACTTTGTTCTGAACCATTAACACAAAATGGTACATAACTCTTGTTGAGGTAAATAAAAATGACACATATTAAAAAAAATATGTTGCTTAGTACTGAGTTTTCGTTCAGACAGTTAGAGCTTATGGTACAACAGAACCAGGTGACATGAATTTTTTTTCCTTTCAACTCAACACATTTCTCACCTTTTTTCTTGCGAAATCTTCTATAGACCAGCAGCACCCTATTTTAATAACCTGCAAACTTCACTCTTCTCTGTAGCTGATTTGTCAGTGGCTCCATCTCTGAGATCTTTGTAGCCCATTTCTCATATGCCTTGGTTGACTTGACCTCATCTGGTATTGAAAGGAATGCCAAGTGCTTTGAGAAACATATAGTTCAGTGAACAGGTTCAATAGAAAACTAAACTTGCAGTACCAGGGCACCTAGCCGGCACTACTGTATTAATGAAACAGAGTGGAATCTTTTCAAACAACAGCAGTAACTGCAGCCATGTGTTTACCTTCAGCAATTGCCGCATCAATTATATCCTTGAAGCAGTGGGAATCAAGCTTTGGTTGTGAGCAAATCATTGGCCAGAAAAGTCTGCATACAAAGGAACAATATCAATGTAGAAATTAGAGCAAAACTGTTGGAACAGCTTACAATATCCAGGATAAAGGTTTGATGAAAAATAAAAGGAAACCAAAATTTGAAGCAATCACCTGTTCATGTTGCCCTTATATTTTCTGTACAGTTCCTTGAAGCCCTTTTTCTCAAAATCCACTAACTAATATATAGCTAATGCAAGAAGTTGATTCTAAGAACAACTCTGAGGAACTATATGTTTTCTGTCTTCGATGTTTAGCACAGGTATACTCCAAGGCGCAAGTCAGAGCAAATACAGGAAGGAAAAAAAAAATGTGGCATCGTCACTTGCCGCTGCTGTTGTGGGCATTCTCTGAAACGCATCATATGCAATTGACAAAAAAAAAAAAATCCTCTACTCTTGGATTCAATGGAGACCAGCTAGAAAGAAACTGTTAGACGGCGGGCAACAAAAGCTCTACATCAGTCGATAATGCAGCAGCTCGAAGCTGTCGCCGTTGTACACCAATGCTAATCAACTGGCAGCGAACAGCCCAAGTGACTCTTGTGCTAGATGACAACAGTTCAAGGTTGGTTAATCATAAAGAAAACTTTGAGAGATACCGGCTGTCGTTCTAACTTAGACCTAAGTGGAATGAAATTGCAAAATTTACCCCAAAAAAAATCCACGACAAATCAGAACTTCTACCATATATTACCTTGAGGGCATTTGAGCGAGCACATGGTGGCCATCGTCCCTGTCGACCTCTACGCCAGCAGCAGGAGCAATGGAGGTTATCTCAGGTGAAGCACACGGAGAGACACGAAACCCTAGGCCAGCCGTGCGCGGATCCGCAGCTCATGGCCACCGTCGCGTGCCGCCAGCAGCACCGGCCCAGCCGCCGTGATCTGAGGAGGGGAGGATTAGGACGACGAGGCAGGCCACAGCCGCCGCGCCCCCGATCCTGGCCGCCGCCGTCGCCCTGCTCGCTCGAGAGAAGGGAGAGAGAAGGACAGCGTACGCTGTCACCGCGCCATGGCCGGGGACGGCCACCACCGCTGAGGCGGCCAGTCGCCGCGCCGGCGCAAAATCAGGCGGGGGTCGCCGTCGCCCTCGTCATGCCGCGCGCCGAGGACGAGCGGGTGGGAGGAAGGAGTGGGAGGAGAAGAGGTCAGCCTCAGCCTCTGCCGCCGTCGCTGTGCCCGGAGAAGGAGAGAGGGGAGTGAAGGAGGGGAGGGAGCCGCCGCTGCGCCACCCGTCCGGGCGCCGTCGCCCCTTCTGCTCCCACCTCGGGAGGAAGACGAGAGAAGTAGGTGGAGTTTTTTTTTTTTTTTTTTTAAGCTGAAGCTGCTCCGTATTGGAAGCTGAAGCTGCTCCATATATATATATGGATTCAAGAAGCTGCTCGACCAAGATTCCATTAGAATTTAGTATTGAAATTAGCTTCTGCAGGTTTGATTAGCTTCTAATAGAATTAGGGAAGCCAAATCTGGGCCATTGGAGGCCATAATCAGATGGGCCAGCTTTTTTAGGGCGACGTGGCACCGTGTTCTTTTGAGGAGTGTCTCCCAATTTAAACTCTTAAATAAATACAAACTCAATGTAATGATCTCAAATTAATAAAAAAAAATCTTTTCTTCACTGAAAAAAAAAATCAGTGGCAGCATATTTGCATATTTATGGTTTATGCGTCCTAGACGTCAGCCTTGATGTGCCCCGTCTTCGATGCATACATATTTTGGCTTGCAAAACCCAGGAATTCATGCATGCATACTTTTGCCTTGCAGCATGTACTGCAAAACACAATCAGTTCTCTTCCGTAACGAATTAGGCGGAATCAATCATGACCTAGGCCAGAACCAGAACGTACTTCAAGGATAGGTTAGTCGAGGCTAGAACCTTGCATTGCAAACTTCACATAAAAAAGACCAAAAACAAGCGTAACTGGCAAGTATATGAAGCATAAAAGTAAGGGCGGGTAGGCAGGCAATACACACAGCATTGAAGATGTTGAAACGGACAGGGTTTTTGATACAATAGAACTCATACTTCAGGCATATTCACATTTGTTATCCTTTCAATATCCAAGATCAGGATGAGCAGACTAATACATGTTAGATATTTGAGTGGGCGTCAGAAACCCATCAGATTTCCAAACACTTGTCCATTGTTTCTTTTTTTTCGCGACCGGGTTGTCATCCGTAAGTCCATTGTTTCTTCAAACCCAGATTATGTGCCTGAAGAACCCAAAATGCCGCTCTAGCATCAATAGAAAGCTCTAGGCACAGTCAGGCAAGGCACTACTGGCATATTTATCACGCGGAGAATATACAGAGTGAGACACTAATTCAGGCTAAGAAACAGAAAAAAACCAATACAGAAAACTTACATACAGAAAACCCACACCCAAGCCAACCAGATATTTCATGATTAGATATCTTAACTGAAGAGGTCACGAGCCATCATTTTTGGCCTCCGGATCCTCATGGTCATAGCCCTGGGACTTCTTCAGTTTTGCTACTAGAACCCACATGTTTGCAAGCTCACTTCCAGGAAGGCTTCCTTCTGCGTTGACTCCTCCACTTTCCTTTGGAGCTCTGCTTCTCTATGCTCCTTCTCCATAAGCAATGTCTCTAGAGATTTTTCTCTTTCATGGCTTGCATTCGTGTCCCTTCTGCTAGCTAGCTCGTGTCGCCTGCTCATGCTTTCCCTCCTAGGCCTTGTTTAGTTGCCATGAAAGTTGCAACTTTCATGCAACTTTTAGCAACTTTCCCATCACATCAATTTCTACCCGCATATATGGAGCAGTAAATGTTAGTAAAAAAAAACTAATTATACGGTTTTTAGTTGTAAATCACGTGACGAATCTTTTGAGCCTAGTTGGGCCACGATTGGACAATATTTGCCAAATACAAACGAAAGTGCTACAGTACATGAAAGAAACTTTCTCACGAACTGAACAAGGCCCTAGTACCTCTTGGTCCATTGCTAGCTCTGTGTGAAGCTGGAGTCGGACATCTCAGTGATGACAACTCGGTCACAAGCTTCTCATTTTGGTTCATCACTTTGGTCACTTCTTCTGACAATGCTTTCAATTCGACACCAGCAGCTGAAGCCAAGCCTTTTGCATATGTACTTTCCTCCAGTAACTTTTGATTGCGGTCCTCAAGTTGAGCTTTGATTTCGATGAGTTCAGACACCTTTTGCTTCAGCTCATTGATTTCAACTGACTGAAGACCATAGTGCCAATAAGATGGAAAAGTTAGTCTAAAAAAATAATAATAAAAATATAAAAATGCTACTCCCTCCATTATATATATATATATATATATATATATATATATATATATATATATATATATATATATGTGCATTTTCTATACTCCCGGGAGTAGTTACTTCCATCTTAAAAAAAACATATTACGTATGTGTTCATACTTGTTTATCACTTTGAGTATGTTTATATACTCATACTAAGATACTTCAAATCTTTCTATGCGAAAAAAATTTTAAAGGAACCCATACTTTTTAATATGTTACAAAAATACCACTTACTGTGGTATATAAAATAAGTATAACCACATACTCTATGTATGTATACATACTTGACATATGTACTACCATAGATGGTCTAGTATGATCATATACTTCATGTATATACACTTCATTCGGTCATATACGCTCTGAATCTAAAGATATACACATAGGAGTAACTACTCCCTAGAGTACGAAATAATTTCCCTATATATATATATATATATATATACACACACACACTAGCAGGGAACCCCGTGCTTCGCACGGGGGTGGAGAAGGGGGTTGGTAAAAAAAAAAAAAAATGACCGAACAGTGAACAGTAACGGGTTTCGGGTGAACAGTAACGGACCGGTGAACAGTATCGGTTTTTCTTGTCGATGAGCAGTGCGAATGAGTCTTGAATGGGGACCCGTTACTATTTATGAATAGTGTTAAAATTTTAAAGGAACCCATACTTTTTTAATATATTACAAAAATGCCACTTACCGTGGTATATAAAATAAGTATAACCACATACTCTATGTATGTATACATACTTGACATATGTACTACCATAGATGGTCTAGTATGATCATATACTTCATGTATATACACTTCATTCGGTCATATACGCTCTGAATCTAAAGATATACACATGGGAGTAACTACTCCCTAGAGTACTGAAAATAATTTCCTATATATATATATATATATATATATATATATATATATATATATATATATATAGACACACACACTAGCAGGGGACCCCGTGCTTCGCACGGGGTGGAGAAGGGGTTGGTAAAAAAAAAAAGACCGAACAAAGGAACGATAACGGGTTTCGGGTGAACAAGAACGGACCGGTGAACAATATCGGTTTTTACTGTCGATGAGCAGTGCGAATGAGTCTTGAATGGGGACCCGTTACTATTCATGAATAGTGTTTCACCAGGAACAAAGTATCTTTATAGATATGACATTTATGACAATTTAATTAGTTCACTTTGCAAACATGGTAATCGTTTCACTGAAGTGTATGACCACAAATATGTGGATGAAATACTGCCTTCAACAAATTCACCACAGGATAGAAGACAACAGTTTTAGTGAAAAAGTGTGTGTGCTTCTGTTATATACCTTAAATAAAATTATTGTTTTATAAACGTGCAGCCACTAAAATTTACAGCAAAGAGCATTCAAGGAAGTTCACATATTTAGTGCTAACAAGTCTTTAGTATTTATGATTAATAATCCTTAAACCTATACTTTGAATACTAAGTGTTAATGAGCAAACCTGCTGCTGTTTTTGCTGTGGTTCAGAAGAGATCTCTCTTGGAACATCTTGATCAGCATGGTGTTCAACTTCATGGTTAACTCTGTTATTCTGTATCATGCTATTTGACAGCAAATTCTTAGCTTCAAGAGCTTCAGACAGCTGTTCTTTGAGATGAGTAACTTTAGCTTGCAATTCCATGCATTCACTTATCTGATAGCAGAAGTAATTCATGGAAGTGTTATAAATTGATCGTAATCATTTCACCATTCATCTAAAACAATCTCGCACATCTAACCTTCTCATTCAGCTGATCTTGTATCACTCTATTATCTGCAGCCTTCACCGCAATAAGAAATCTTTAATGATAACCAAACACCAATCGAAAGTGAAAAGACCAACAAATATAATTGAATTATTGCAATTGCAATCACACGTTTATTTACAATAAAATGGAATAAAAGGAGTAAGTGATGGGCCGGACTCAATTGAGATCAATTTGGAAGGCATACTAATTTTCAATTTTGAGAAGGTGAGCCATAGTGATGAAACTGAGTGCCTTGTGACAATGAAAAGACCAACAAATATAATTGGATTATTGCAATCATACGTTTATATACAATAAATGGAATAAAAAGAGTAAGTGAGGGTCAGACTCAATTGAGATCAATTGAAAGCATAATAATTTTTAATTTTGTGAAAGTGAGCCATAGTGATGAACCCGAGTGTCTTGTGTCAATGAAATATCAGATATGCAAGAATGCAAAATGAGCATAGTGATGAAATTTCTTCATAAATATTAAAATGCTTATGGCATGTCATCAATGTCTCAAAATAGGTGTTAACTACTGAATCTAAATTGGTATGCATTTTTCCTGCTTGTGACCTAATGCATCAGTTTCAGTCCAAAAGTAGCTGAGCAAGGCAGACTTTATATCTCTACTCCTATTAAGCCGAAACAGGAATCGTGCAAACCGCTTAGGCCTGCCTCTCGCTCCGGTGCTTTTTTTTTGAGGAAAATGAACTTCTATTAATCACTCTGTCCAGGTAACTCTCTGGACACAAGAACAGATACATATTCAGGAACATGTTCATGCCAAAACAGAGGATCAGAATCGCATTTTAAACCTATGGCAGCTAATGTATGTGCTACAGCATTACATGCCCGTGGGCAGTGGGAGACAGAGGCACTAGAGAAATCATACATCAATCTTACTCTAATCTCCCTAAACAACATGGCAAGCAGTGATCTATCACACTCTGGATTCCTGATCGCATCCACCACCGTTGCAGCATCAAGTTCAATAATGATCTTGTCCAGGCCCATTCTTGTTGCATACTTAATTCCTTCAAAACACGCCACAGCTTCAGCATGTTGTGCATTCATCAGAAATTCAGTTGCACCAGCCCCTGCTGCCAACACTTGACCTGCATTATCCCGGATAACAAAACCCCATCCACCTTTACAGGATTCCGGTAAGAACGCACCATCACAATTTATTTTGTAGAAACCATCTAGGGGTTGTCTCCATCTTGGTATGATAGCGAGTTTTGCTATAGCATCGTCTTTATAATGAGCATAGTTCCAGGCCTTCATATGAAAAAGGACATCGCTGACTACTTGTTCAGCACTTTTCCTACTTTCCCCAGCATTCACCTTATTGCGTGCAGACCACCAGCACCATAATAGTAAAATGATTTTCTGTTGAGTCTCTTTTTTCAAAGCCCATATTTCTTCAAGGATGTCTTTAGCAGAATTCAGGGAGAGCAAACTCACCTTAATATCCTCCATATTAAGCAGCAACCAGCACAGGCGCATGTCTTTGCATTTAAGAAAAATATGACCCATATCCTCATCAAGCCTGTTGCACATTGGGCACAGAGTATCTTGTTTGACCCCTCTCCTAGCAACATTTGTTTTGACTTGTAAGGAATTATGAGCAAATTGCCAAACAAAAACTTTGACTTTATTTGGCACATCTAGCTTCCAGATTCTCTTCCAATCAAAAGTACTAGCAGCTGTGGAAGAGGATGAAGCATCAACCCTGTTCTCTTTATCACGCAATTTAACTCCCAGACTATAAGCTGATTTCACAGAAAACATGCATTTTGGATCAGGATGCCATGCTGGAAGGTCCTCCATATCTTCAAATAACGGCATAGATAAAATGTAATTTGCATCTTCATCCCAGAAGGTGTCCCGACTCCCGAATCAATTGTTCATCCCAGCTGGAGGTTATAGGATTCACAAGATCAGCAACTTTTTGTAGAATTGATCTTCGCTTTGGTGTCAGCACCCGTCGAGTATTATTTCTTGGGATCCAAGGGTCACTCCAAATATTAACAGACTTGCCATTTCCAATTCTCCAAATAATTCCTTCTTTTAACAATTTTACACCTTTAAGAATGCTTCGCCATGTATATGTGTTTTCAAATCTCCGAGAGGCCTGCTCTCTCCCCGAAGCCGCGCATGCGCCGGCGCCTCTCCGTCTCCCTTGCCTGCCCCCACCCTCCCGTTCGCCGTCGCTCCGGCGCCCGTCTTTCCGGCGCCGCCTCCTCCTCGCCTGCAGCATCGACGAGCCAATCCTTGCCCGCCTCTCGTTCTCCTCGCCTGCTCCCTCGCCCTCCCGTCCCGTTCGCTGATGCCGCTACGGACGCGAAGAGCGAGGACGCCTGCCTCTCCGTAGCTTCCTCCTCCTCACCATCTCGTTCGCCCCAGCCGCCGCGGACGCTTGGAGCGAGGACGCGCCGACGGCCGCCTTTCCACCTCCTCCTCCTCCTCGCCTGCTCCCTCGCCCTCCCGTTCACCGCCGCCGCCGCGGGACGCGAGGTACGAGGACGCCTGCCTCTCCAGAGCTTCCTCCTCCTCGCCTGCTCCATTGCCCGCCTGTACGCCGTCGCCGCCGCCGCCTCCTCCTGTGAAGCGAAGAGGGTGCCGCTGCCACTTCATAGGCGCCTCTGGTATAATAAGATCCTTAAGGCCCGATTTTTCCTTGTCTGGTCTGCACATAGTGGTAGAACATAGAAGAAGCTCAGGCAAGCGGCTGTTGCTTGCTGGAACTTTGGATTTAGGGAGAGGGAGGGAAGTAAGCGATATTTGAGGATTAAACATGGGATTTTGGCTGTCCTCTGATGCAATGTAGAATTCTTGGTTGGGCTAAAATTACCATAAAGCTGTATTTTTCTTGCATTTGAGTGGTGAGTGTTACCCAGCCTGGCCGGGTGGAGGCGCTTGGCAAGGCTGAGGTCGCCCGCCCGTTCGCACATATGCCTAGCTGCGCTCGTTCGCACATATCGATCTCTGGAGCAGGTAGGATGGGGCAGGGCGGGGCCACGACGATCTGAAATCGCATCCCAGCCAGGGCCGCGTGGCCTGAACCGTCACCATCATCGAGGCTGACTCCTTGCTGCTGAAGCAACACATTTGAGATGCCGTCTCTTATTTCTTGCTTGTGGTCGCCGGTGCATATCTATCTGCTATCAGAATTCTAATTTCAGAATATTACTTTAGGTTACAAGGTTATTAAGACTAGCCTAAAACTTCCCCACTGTCTGCAACTGCAAGTTGTACCTAATCCTCAATTTTCTTGCAAGCATGCTTATTTCTATCACAATCCTAATTTTAGAATATTTCTTTAGGTGAGAAGGTTAGTAAGATTAACCTAAAATTTCCTCATTGTATGCAACCGCAAGTTGCGACTAATCCTCTGTTTTCTTGCAAGCATGCTATTGAAAGATATATGATCTCTTATCCTGTTGGAGAAGTCCTCCCTTTCTCAGAGATATTTTCTGATAGATGCGGATAGGTTATCACAGTATCTAAACAGTAATAATAAGTCTGGCATAGTTTAATACTTTTTAAGAATCCTAGCTGTGTCGACATGAAGCAGCAACCACGGTTCAATCCATTGTTTTGATTTGATGGTAAGAAATCCTAACTATGCTAGAACAATTTAATTGATAATGGGAGAATCGTTTGTTATACAACATATACAAAGTTTATAAATATCCCAATTGGAAGAACAAATGTAATGTAACCAATTTGTTTCCCTGATTTATCAACTGCAACTCTTAACTCAAGATATATGATCTTTTTACCTGCTGCAACCCTAACTAAAACTCAACTTTAACATAGGGTGTCATCTTAACAACATCCATGATACTGGCATGCAAGAGAGGGTATTCATGTTTAGATGAGTTTTGGCTACTTCCAAGAAGTGATGCTCTTCTTTACTTCCGACAAGTGATGCTCTTCTTTACTTAAGACAAGTGATGCTCTTCTTTCATTGCAGGGACAGTTTGTATAAACTTTTGAACAGGGGCAGCAAAGGAAGTTTTAGATGAAAGATGCTGATTAAACATGGCATTCGATGTGGTATTGTGTCAACCTGTATCCTCCCAAGCTTTACCTCCCCATGTTATGTAATTAAAGCAATACATATACAATGTTACCATCTGGGCATTATGTGCTGGCTTTACAGGCCAAAGGAATGAATAACCTGCATTGATACAGCCCTCCTATTGATCTGAAGTCTCGTGGATCCGGCAAGCCATGGCAGAACAAGGTATAGTGGGAGGGGTGGATCAGATCAAGTCATCCAGGCAGAGGCGTGGCTTGCGAAGGCAGAGAGGCGCCCGGCTGCTGCCTGCACAGCGCAAGGGACAGGAGGCAAGCGGACTAGGCTGGGAGGTGCTATGGTGATGCCTTAAGTTTCTTGTCTCTCTGTTCACAAGAATTCAGTTTAAACACAAAACCTTTTTTAACTTATATGATACATTGCATTTATCAAGTAAGTGCCACACTTGGATCATGGGATTAAAGTAACCTCTAAATCTCCTTATGCCATAACATCCATTACTGTCTGTGTCATGTGGGGCACGGCGTACGCAAGACGCCGCAGGGCGCGCGACGTCACGCGCAGAGCGGCAGAGCGGGCCGCGAGCGCCGAGGACGCCGCGCGCGACGCTGCAGCCGCGATTACCGCGGGGCGTAGATGGCAGGGCCAATTCTAGTGGCTAGGAGGTGATTAGGCCACATAATTAGGAGTTTGTTTCCAAAGTTAGTTGGCCGATTGGGCCTTATATGCCTTGTACTCGAATTATGAACAAATTAATCAAGATCAATCTACAATCTCTCTCTCTCTCCCTACCGTGCTCAAGCCCAAAGTGGCCGTGAGGGGAATAACCTCCGCCCTGGAAGACTCGACCGGAGATTACGAGCTCCCGAGTCGAGGGCCTGCTACTCGGGATTCCCGCGCCCTTGACAACCTGGGTATCAAGGTCTCGTCGATCCTCCCCCACCCACTCCACGCAATCCTCTCAGCCGCCGCCGCCCACCACCGCCCCACTTCGCCACCATCGCCCACCTCTGCCGCTCCATCCTTCACCATGAGCGAGCCTACCCTTGCCGATGTCATGGCCTCCCTGAAGACCCTGTCTGCAGAGATGGCTACTCTGCAGGCCGACATGGCCGTGATGAAGAAGGAGAAGTCCGCGTCGTCGTCCGGCGGTGGCGGCGAGCACCGACCGGAGGGTCCGCTTCCGGATCACCCGCCCAAGCACAAGAAGTGGGCTTTCCCTCGCTTCGACGGCACGACTGATCCCATGTTCTTCCTCAACAAGTGTGAATCGTATTTCCGCCAGCATCGTACCATGGCGGAAGAGCGTGTGTGGATGGCGTCCCTATCACCGGACGACGTCGCGCAGCCTCCTCCGTACACGCAGCTCCGGGAGGACGACGGTACGCCCGACACGGGCGATTCAAGGAACTACCGAACCCGGTTTAGGCCTCCCCTTCGATCCGCACCGCTGTTCGAGCTTGCGGAGTGCGGCGTGCGAGGACAAGTGGAGGAGTACTCCAACCGCTTCCAGGCTCTACTACCTCGAAGGGCCGTGCATTTGGGCGCTAGTGCGTCCCAGCCTTCTTCACCGCGGACTCCTGCCGCCGCTGCCCGCCCTCCACAACCCGGAGTCCCTCACGGCGGCCATGAGTTTGGCCAGGCAGGTGGAGGCGATGAAGGCCGACCGCCCCGGTCCTTCCGCCTCAGGCTCCCCGGCCGCTGCATCGTCCCACGCGGCCGCGAGGCCCGCGATCCCAGCACCGCCACCTCTGCTAGCCCTTCCGGCTCCCCCCTGCGGCTGCCCAGCAAGGCCGGGGCGAGGTCCTCAGCGGCGCCTCTCTCAGGGAGGAGATGGCGGAAACGCGTCGCCAAGGGCTCGCTTTAACTCAGAACGAGAAATTTACCCGTGGCCATAACAGGTTACTGCAAGCGCATCTTCTTCCTCGAAGGAGCGGAGATCGACGACGTCGAACCAGACCCAGCTGCCTGCGATCGAGGAACCGGCAGCCCCCGTCTTCTCCCTTGCACGCAGCCGGGCCGGGCGTCCGTCGGCGGTGGCCGATCTGGTCGCCGTCGCCGTGGGGCGCCGCCTCACTCGCCGCCCTCCTCGGCCAAATGCTCGACCCACAACTTCATCTCCGCCGGGGCAGCAGAGGCGCGGGGCTCGAGGTGGAGCCCCACCCTCGGCTCACCGCCCGTCGTGGCCCAACGGCGGCGGGTCTCGTGTGCCCAGGGTTCTCGGCGGCCCCGTCACCATCGCCGCACCAACTTCACCATCGATCCGTTTGTCATGCCACTTGCGGTTCGACGTGGTGCTCGGGACTCGATGGTAGCCACACTCGGCCGGTAGTCCGGGACTTCGCCACACCATCCATGGCGTTCCAGCCACGGGCGCCCCGTACACCGGACCGGCGTGCCGCCGCATCTGCGCCGAGGCTCCACTCCACCGTGGGCGCGCGCCGCTTCTCGATGAGCTGCTGGCCACGTTCGAGGATGTCTTCGCCGAGCCCACGGGACTGCCACCACCCGAGGCCGCGACCACCGCATCGACCTCAAACCCGGACGCAGCACACGGTGGCTGTCCGCCCGTCACCGTTACCGGCGGCGCACAAGGGACGAGCTAGAGCGCCCGGTGCTCGCGCGATGATCCAGCGGGGGCATCGTCCGCCGCAGCGACTTCGGCGTTCGTCACCGGTCATCCTCGTCAAGAAGGCGGATGGCTCGTGGCGCTTCGTGTCGGCTACCGCGCCTTGAACGCCCTCACCGTCAAAGATGCGTTCCCCATCCCCGTCGTCGACGAGCTCTGGATGAGCTCCACGGGCGGCGCTTCTTCACCAAGCTCGACTTGAGGTCGGGGTACCATCAGTGCGGATGCGGCCGGAGGACATTCACAAGGCGGCGTTCGCACCCATGACGGCTGTCGCGAGTTCCTGGTGATGCCGTTTGGGCTGTGCAACGCCCGGCAACCTTCCAGCCCTCATGAACGACGTCTTTGGCGCCCATCTTCGCCCGTTCGTCCTCGTGTTCTTCGACGACATCACGATCTGGCCGGGAGGCTGGGCCGACCACTGCGCCACCTACGGCGTCGTCCTGTCCCTCCCTGCGCCACCACCGCCTCTTTGTCAAGCGGTCCAAGTGTTCCTTCGGCGTCGACTCCGTCGGCTACCTCGGCCACATCATCTCGGCGTCCGGCGTGGCCATGGACCCCGCCAAGGTCAAGCCATCCATGAGTGGCCGCGGCCCCTTCGGCGGCGTGCGGTGCGGGGGGTTTCTGCCCTCGCCGGCTACTACGAGGAAGTTCGTCCACAACCGGCTCCATCGCTGCCCCCTCACCGCGCTACTAAGAAGGAGGGCTTCTCCTGGAACGACGACGCCGCCGCGGCCTTCCTCGCCCTCAAAGGGGCCGTCACCTCGGCACCGGTGCTGGCGCTCCCGGACTTCACCAAGCCTTTCGTGGTGGAGTGTGACGCCTCCACGCACGGCTTCGGGGCGGTGCTCATCCAGGAGGGCCACCCGATTGCTTTCTTCAGCCGGCCGGTGGCTCCCCGCCATCGCTCGCTGGCCGCTTATGAGCGGGAGCTGATCGGTCTCGTCCTCGCCGTCCGCCACTGGCGACCGTACCTCTGGGGGCGCCGCTTCTTCGTCAAGACGGACCACTACAGCCTCAAGTACCTCCTCGACCAGCGCCTCGCCACGATTCCGCAACATCACTGGGTGGGCAAGCTGCTGGGCTTTGACTTCACCGTGGAGTACAAGCCCGGCGCGACGAACACGGTGGCTGACGCCTCTCCCGCCGGGATACCGAGAGGCCGCGCGGCCGGCGCACTCTTGGCGGTCTCGGTCCTCGGTTCGACTTCATCGGCCGCCTCCGCCACGCACGAGCCACGACCCCGGCCCCGTGGCTGTGCGCATGACGAGCCTCGCCGCAGCTCCCGGACTGCGCCGTGGCGATCACCGACGGCCTCGTCACCTTCGACGGCCGGCTGTACATACCGCCATCGTCCCCGCTGCTGCCAGAGATCGTGGCTGCCACCCACGACGACGGGCACGAGGGGGTCCAGCGCACGCTGCACCGCCTTCGCCGTGACTTTCATTTTCCCAATATGCGTCGGTGTGTGCAGGACTTTGTACGGGAATGCCTCACCTGCCGAGAGGTACAAGACGGAGCACCTCCACCCCGCCGGCCTCCTACTACCGCTGCCAGTTCCCACTGCGGTTTGGGCGATTTCATGGAGGCCTTGCCGAGGGTGAACGGCAAGTCGGTGATCCTCTCCGTCGTCGACCGCTTCAGCAAGTACTGCCACTTCATTCCCTTGGCGCACCCGTACACCGCCGAGACCGTGGCTCAGGCGTTCTTCAACGACATTGTCCGCCTGCACGGCATGCCGCAGTCCATCGTCTCCGACCGCGATCCGGTGTTCACCTCGCTGTTTTGGCACGAGCTGATGCGGCTGATGGGCACCAAGCTGCACATGTCGTCGGCCTTCCACCCTCAGTCGGACGGCCAGACGGAGTCCGCTAACCGCGTCATCGTCATGTATCTCCGGTGCTTCACAGGTGACCGTCCTCGCCAGTGGCTGCGGTGGCTTCCCTGGGCCGAGTACGTGTACAACACGGCCTACCAGACCTCGCTCCGGGAGACGCCGTTCCGGGTGGTCTACGGCCGTGATCCACCCACCCTACGCTCCTACGAGCCTGGGGAGACTCGGGTGGCTGCCGTGGCTCGCGACATGGAGGAGCGTTCAGCCTTCCTCGCCGACGTCCACTACCGACTGGAGCAAGCGCAGCAAGTGCATAAGCGCCACTACGACCGCCATCATCGCCCCGTGTCGTACCAAGTGGGCGACTGGGCGCTGCTCCGCCTCCGACAGCGAACCATGTCCTCCCTGCCGCAAGCTTCCTCGGGCAAGCTGAAGCCCCGCTACATCGGGCTGTATCGTGTTGAGGAGCTGATCAACGACGTCACGGTTCGCCTGGCTCTTCCTCCGCAGGCGCGCATCCACGACGTCTTTCATGTCAGCGTCCTGAAGAAGTTCATCGGCACGCCTCCGACGACGACACCAGCCTTGCCGCCCATCCACCATGGCGTGGTGACCCCGGAGCCTGTCCGGGTGGAGCAGGTTCGCCTGGCGCGCGGCGTTCGACAGCTGCTCGTCCATTGGCGGGGCGAGCCACCAGAGTCTGCTACTTGGGAGGACCTTGACGCCTTCCGCGAGAAGTTCCCACTCTTCCAGCTCGAGGACGAGCTGCTTCGCGAGGAGGGGAGAGATGTCATGTGGGGCACGGCGTACGCAAGACGCCGCAGGGCGTGCGACGTACGCAGAGCGGCAGAGCGGGCCGCGGAGCGCGAGGACGCCCACGCCAGCGGCGCTGCAGCCGCGATTACAGCGGGCGTAGATGGCAGGGCCAATTCTAGTGGCTAGGAGGTGATTAGGCCACATAATTAGGAGTTTGTTTCCAAAGTTAGTTGGCCGATTGGGCCTTATATGCCTTGTACTCGAATTATGAACAAATTAATCAAGATCAATCTACAATCTCTCTCTCTCTCCCTACCGTGCTCAAGCCCAGGCGGCTGTGAGGGGAATAACCTCCGCCCTGGAAGACTCGACCGGAGATTACGAGCTCCGGAGTCGAGGGCCTGCTACTCGGGATTACCGCGCCCTTGACAGTCTGTCAAATAATCCGAACTGTCAGGTAATCCGAACCTGTCCTGCATGTGAACTGCAGTGGTCTGCATGATCTGTATGGTTAAAAACCAAGTTTGCTTCATTTCTGTTAAAGGTTGGTCAAGGAATTTCAGTCTTCAAGTAGTTGATTTATGTGAAATGGTAATCCCGTGTCTTTTGATTCCATTAAGATATGCTGTGATACACTCTTTGCATATGTTGTGTGATTCTTTTAAGTTACCGGTCTCCTGGTAGACGTTTGTACCTTGCTTTAGAAAACTGAGTTCCTTTACTGGTACATATTCAGTTTACTCCACTGCTGTCTGCACTTTCTCATAGATGTTTTTTTTTGTGTAATTTATGTATGTTGTTTAGGTTCTTGGTGCTGAGATCATTGTGAGCCAGAGAGGAAAACATCCTGGGCAACTTGAGGATCAGGTCACTTCCCTTCCCTGTGACTACAGTAGCTGGGGTTCAGGAGCTCGAGAAGGGTGCGTTTCGTGGAACGTTGATTAGTGCTGTTGGTGCTGCCAAAAGCGGTGTTACCAATTGTCAGAATTTGATGGATGTTCATTTTGGCGGATTTCGACAATGCCGCATTTTTTTTGATATACATGTCTTATAAAGTTTATATTTTTTTTTCACTTATACCAGTGATGCAAATTAATAGATCACATGTCGCATAAATTCTTTTTTGGCATCAACTTCATTTTAAAAACCCAACAAATTGAATTAACATAATTTTTGTCACCCGTAGCAACGCACGGGCGTTGGCTAGTCAATACCTCAAGTTCGAAGGATTTCTCATTGAGCTGCTCAAGTAGTTCATGATAAGACTGCAAAAAATCAATAAGAACCATCCAATTGTCAAACAGAAATGCTCAGAAAAGAGATAGCACGAAACCAAAACAAATATAGAACATTACCGGTGAAAGCTCTAACTTGTCAACCTTTCCTTGAGTTCCTAATGTTGCATGAGCTATCTCTCTCTCTCAAATATGCTATTTGTTGCTGCTTCCCCTTAATTTCATCAGTCTTCTTCTTCATTTCCATCTTAGTTTTGTAAAAAAGACAAACTATCATGAAAATAGTTTTACATGGTGGGTGAGCCTATAGTGCAACAACCAATAACTATATACTGCTACTAGTATCATTATAAATTATAAGAGGATGTTGATTATCGTCTAAGTTGTCTAAGTTGCCTGGATACAGATACGGGTATCGGATACGATACGTATCGGATACGCGGATACGCTATTCTCCAAAAAACAGTGACACGGGGATACGGCTAGAATTTTTTTAATAATAATAATAATAACACACATGATTTAATATGAAATAAAAAAATAGTACCAGCAAATAAGCAGGGTTTAACAACTCAATAAAAATCACAGCCAAAGTACATAAGACGTAAATTGGATTTACAGCTTAAAAAAGCCATCACATAATAATGAGTTCACATGCACTGTACATAAAAGATTTACACATGCAGTTGGAGAACGTCATCACACAGGGCCATCTACTGTACTATAACAAAGATTAAAAAGAATAATATTTCATATTGAAGCACCCTAGCACAGTGATGGAGGAGCAGGGCGCAAACGGCAAACACAAGCTACTAACTGTAGGGGGCCTGGAGCAGTGGAGCTAGGAGGGGTCGCTACCAGACTGCGTTGCCGCTGCCGGCCAGCCACCGTCCTCCGCTTGTCGCTGTTCCACACAGGGTTGGTCACGGGCGCCGCTCTTCACCTCTACGGGCGGACTGCGGAGTTCTGCGGCGGCACGGCGCCGTTCTGCTCGAGTGCGGACTGTGGAGGGAGTAGGTCTCGCGTGGCCCGTGGGGAGGAGATAGCAGGTAAGCTGGGCCATTTACACTTCATGGGCCGTATCCAATTCGGTCCAAACGTACCAGATACGCGTATCCAAGCTAGTACGTATCCAAAAATCATAGTACGGCTCGGATACGCATCCGCGGCGTATCCGTGGAGTATCGGATACGGATACGGACACCCCCTGGCGTATCCGTGCATCAGAGATTATCGTTGCTCTCTGGAACCTGTGGAATGAGCGTAACGGTTTGAGGGAGGAGGGTCAGCGCCGAGGACCAATCTACATTGCCAGAAGTTCCATGGCGTACACAGAGGAAGCAGCCATGGTGTTCAAACAGTCTCATGCCTCGGTGCCAGGAGTACGGGCCCCGCAAAAAGACCGGTGGAAAAGGCCTCCGGAGGGACACCTGAAGCTGAACTGTGATGGCTCCTTCAATCCTGAAACAAAAGCCGGCAGCTGGGGCTTTCTCATTAGAAACAGTGATGGTGATGGTGATGTGGTTATAACTGATAGAGGGAAGATTAATTATGCCTTAAATGCACTACATACTGAGGTTGTATCGTGTCTTCAAGGAATTCAGGTGGCGATTGAGTTGGGAATTGGTCATTTGATCCTTGAGACAGATTGTCAGGTAGCATCGCGTGCTATTAACACTGATGCTCTGGATGAGGCTGCTGTTGGGCACTTGGTCAGGGAGATAAAAGAGCTAGCTTCCAGTTCTTTTCTTAGCTTTGTTTGCCGATTTCAAGGCAGGGAGTGTAATCAGGCAACCCATGAGCTTGCCTTGTTGGGTCTTTCTTGTATTCAGGGAGCTGAATGTGTTATAAGTTCTCTCCCGGAGCACATCCATGTAATTGTCACAAGCGATCAGCTGGCGTCTGAGTAATGGAATTTCCCAAGTTCAAAAAAAAACTTCGATGCTGTTTTTTCTGCTTCCCCTCCGAACATCTTCCCCTTCGAACAAGAAAGACCAAAGGTGGATGAAGGCAAAAGTCACACCTTTTCTACCCGCCGCCATCCAGAAGCCTTTTCAATGTCGGATGTCGTGGAGAAAAAAGCTTTTCAGGATGCGGGAGCAAGCGAACAAGCTGGCGCGGGAGAAGTTGCAAGCCGCGTCAAGGTAAAGTTCTCACCTTTTCGTCCCTATGTACTGTGCATGTGCTTATTGTCTCCTCACTACCACGATTTATTAAATTGAGGGCATATCAAACATTGAGAAAAAATGCCCATTTTTCTCGATTTAGGGTTTTATCAAACCCCAAGAAAAAAAGATCCTCTTTATTTTTTTATTCTGGTTGATACTTGAATTTTATACACCCGGTTATTACGATACAAAATTCTCTTCATGTGCTACGAACTTATCTTTCATGTAGCCTTTTGCTTAGGGTCACTCGCTATGTTGTGCTAAAGAAAACACTTTTATAACTGCATTTCAGCTCAATCTATGCTTATTGTCATATCGAGCCAAGCTCAATCTATGCTTGTTGTCATATCAAATCCAGTTCCTATAAGCATTCTCCATTAGTTTCATGAATATTGTTTAATTTCTCTGCGGTTCTTCCTTGGCAAAGCCAAAGGCAACAAATACATGCAGTTACTAATGCACTGTCCATTGGTGTATATGCCAATTGCCAACATTTATATTGTCTATGTATATAAAACCAATACCTATAGAACTTATGCTGATTTTGATTGCATTAAGAGATCCGTGTTTAAGTACCCATTATTTATCTAGATAGGTTAAATTCATATGCATGACATTTCTGTATTTACCATTGATCAAGCAAAGGTTTAAGAAAGAAATTGAAATGTATTTTCTAACATGTATTTCAGTGAAGTATTTCAAAGACACGCTCATACTTTTTATCTTTGCTCTCCTCCTTGGCCAAGAAAAAATGTATACATGTCACATTGTGTAACTAGTGGAGACAAAAAAGAAAAGATCTTTCTCCTCTTCTTCCATAAATCGACATGTATTTCATTGCTTTCAACTCTAGTGAAGACCCATATTCAATGCTTTAGATTCGAAGACACACCGATCCCTGCATTATTTAAACAAATTGTCTACCATATAACTACAGATATAAATCAATGTAAGAACATTTTTTTGTTTCATCTAGCATTATAACCAAATTATCTTACATTATATTAAATTCATAATTTTTTGATGGTTTTTCGTTAGATCCATATCAATTGACTTCCTTTACTTTCTAAACATTTTTGAGGTGTTATCAATGTACAACAGAGCAAATGCTAATGAGGAGAACAACGAAGCGAAAGAGTTGGGGCCATCCCCAACTGCCATAGAGTATTTATAACAATTCTAGGTAGGCCCATGGATCCATGTGTCTCTCAATGCTGTCCACATGATCAAACCAACTTCAATTCAAGGGTGTAGATCTTCCCAAGGTGTGTTTCCTTACATGGAAGCATGTGCATGTCAGTGGAAGGTCAATGGATGAGGACCCTCATTGGGTGACTAGGGGGTCGGTTGACACCCCCCATCCCCCCATGGTAGTTGGAGCCACCCCCTTGGTGGGGTGCAGGTCCTTTATTTCTAGAGTGGGCTTTCTCTGGTGGGTCAATGCCATTTCTCCGGATGGTGAAGATATGGGCCATATAATCGATGTGAACTAATGTTACACCCTTGAGAGAAAGCACAACTTTAATCCAAGGGTCAAGATTGCTCTAGGTCATGTTTGGGAGGATTAGCATAGCTTGAGAGAGGCAAGGGCCCATAAGGTGGTTGGGTGATCCCTATATGGGCCCACAACCACCCAAAGTTCTTCATTTGTATACCTATAGGCAAATAATAGCATGTACAGGTGGAACCAAGTTAGCCCATCTTTTATTCAGTGTAAAACCATGGAAAAAGTTTGGGGAGCTTCTTTTCATAAGCCAAGAGAGAGAGATTTATTGGTCTCAAAACCATCTGCCAAAGGGTGACTGATTATGTCCATGAGGGAGTAGAGATTCCTATGCTGCATCGCCCTATGGTCATGCTAGGCAGAGCGTAATAGAATTAGGGAGGGTGAGCAAAGGCGAGAACTGATGTGGCTACCTCACAGCATCAGATTCGTTGCTGAAGAATGGCGCAAACATGCATGACCATAGGCGGACACAAACACCAGTAGAGTCCAAAGATAAGAAAAACCTGATGATGATGTTGTCAAAGTTAACTGTGATGTCGCATTTAGTCCTGGTTCGGGCAATGGCGGCTAGGATTGTGACCCGTAGAACTTACGTGGTCAGGAATAAATGGTGGTGGTGAGCACTAGAGCAAAGATAGAGCAAAGACATAGACGTCAGGTTTGAGGGAGTGGAAACGAGAGCATCATAGACTGGGATAAGCATGGACTCAACAAATTAGGTATAATATCGATTTGTTAATGTGATACTTAGTAAATATGTGCTAAGCATATATTAATTAGATATAATATCGATTCATCTCACGAATTAACCATAATTTATATAACTAGTTTTATAATTAGATTCAGTAGCGTGATCCGAACTAAAAAGAATCTCTATATAGGAAAGCTGCAACAAAAGAAGGCCAATGAGAGTGGCCACGTCGCCGGCGATTCTCGGCCGTCCGATCGGGCGGTTGGACGGCCTAGATGTAGCCAATTCCGGTCGTTTTGCAAAAAAAACCTCGAGCTTTTCAAAATAGAACCCGCCGTCCACCCTCCTCTCACAAGAAATTTTGCGAAAAAGACCTCCAGCTTTGCACAAATCAACCCGCGGTCTATCTAGGCCTCACCCCATGGGTGGGCCTTTCCATGGGCCGGATTGCCTCCCCTTGGGCCTTTGTTGGCCGAAAATGGGGCTCGGTGGGCTGAATACGGCCCGAGGCCATTTTTCTATTTTGCTGAATTTATTATTTATATAAACCGGCTGAAATTTTGTAAAAATCATAACAAATCAAATAAAAATCAAAAAATGCCAAACCAAGTTTGTTGAACTCCACACAACGAGCACTACAATTTAAACACATAACATTGCATGCATGTTCTATTATAAATTTATTGCTAAAAAATAGATATAGATTTGTCTCCAGTTTTCTGAAAATATTTAATAGAGTCAGTTTCTTTATTCAAATTGCTACAAAATTTTAAATGTACCATACCTATACCACGTATAAAATAGGATCCATAATACAACATGTTTTAGTGCAAAGCTTAGGCCGTACATTTTTGCCTATGTTTTAAAAGGGCTAATATGAAAATCAAATTGAATTCTTCCCATTCCACAATTACATTAACTTTCAAACTTCTTATACTCCTCCCTCTTTAATAAATACTTTTACCCCTTTTTTCTACAACCATGCGTAGATAATAATTTCCAATTAAAATAAAAAAGACCAATAATAAAAAAAGAAAAGAAAATAGCCATACTCTGGCCATAAGCGGCAACGCCGCGACCATTTCTAGTCCCCACTTTCCTCCGTGGACCTACCCTTCTCTTTTCCTCCACGCCCTTGAGGCCTTGAGACTGGAGTTGGGCGCCGTCGGGCGTCCGCCTCAGCAACTCCAGGGTCGTCGCCACTCGCCACTCGTCAGAACGAGACGACGACCACGAGCACGGGGGCGGGATGCTCAGTCTCGTGCCTCTCGGCGCCCACATCTCGCCGCTGTCCTGCTCCACATACCACGCTTCCCTACTCCAATTCAGACGCCTCTCTCCCTCACCCACTGCCACCGCCAGTGCCGCGGCCGCGGCCGCATCCTGCGCGCCTCGCTCACTCTGCTTCCTCCGCCGCAGGAGCAGCCGTTTTGCAGCGGAGCGGAACCGGAGGCCTACCATGGCCGCAGCAATTTCGCTGGAGGCCGGCGGGGGCCTGGCCCACGACCTAGGGTCCGCAGCCGTCACAGCTGGTGTTGCCCTCGCGCTCCTCAAATTCTTCGAGGAGATCGCGAAACGCGGCGTCTTCGAACAGGTTAGCGGCTACGCCCTTCGTGTATCGCGTCGCCCCTTCCTTCTGCGCTTATCTTTGCCGATCTAGCACGACTTCGAGACTGCTAGTAGTAGGGTCAGAGTTTCACTAGAGTACTAGCACTAAGGAAGCCACTGCTGCATTACACTGATAAACGAATCGAAACAGAAATTAGTTGGGAATAGTTTCTGTCATGTGAAGTGTGCTCATCTGTAGTACAATTTGCATGTTCAAACTCTGCAATGATGCGGTCGCTCGTTTGTTGTTGAACCCACTTGCAGAAGCTGAGAATATCACATAATCACTACTCACTAGCATTACAATCTTCTCTAGTTCTAGGAGTAAGGAAGCCACTGTTGCATTGGTTGATGTATGAATTGTGGCAGAATGAGTTGGGAGTCGGTACTATCCTGTGAGCTGTGCTTGTCGAATGTGTTTCGATGGCTTTGGATGAAGTGAGTCAAAGGTGATCCTTGCTCCTTCTGAAGTTTAGAGATCACTGAATGAGTCATTATCGCTGATTTGCAGTATATTATTGTTCAACTGACACAGTAGAGGAGCTATATGGTGCCAAATGTTAAGTATTAGCTGGGCCTTTCAGAAGTGGTTTTTGCATTATTACTGTGAGATAGGATATTTTAGGTGGAATTGGTGATGATTGATGAGCTAGTAGCCACCAAATCCCATTTTAGGTGGACCTGGTGATGGTTGATGCACTAGTATCCAAATCCCACATAAATATTTTAAATTGCTTAGTGCCAAAATGTTGAGTTTAGGTCTATGTATTTTCCGTTAGAACAATATTACAATACTGAGAAATGAATTCTAAATGTGTGAGAGTTCAGCATCTGTTATTCAATACATTTAGAAAGAGTAAAAAGTGCATTCTAGCAAAAAAATTGTGAACAATACATTTGCCAGAGTAACTCAATTTATGAGCAATTCCAGGCTGAAGTCAAAGGGCTACCTGTATTTTAAAATCCACTTTATTTTTGTGCAGAAACTCAGCAGGAAACTTGTTCATATAAGCGTTGGGCTGGTGTTCTTGCTTTTTTGGCCTCTTTTTAGGTAATAAGATTCTGAAACGCCCCGGTCATGCATATCGTCTTTTTGGTGTCAGATATTGACATTTATTGCAGCTCTGGATGGTATGCTCCTTTCCTTGCTGCGCTAGCACCAGGGGTTAACATTATAAGGATGCTTCTGCTGGGGCTGGGACTTATGAAAAATGAGGCTATGGTTAAATCAATGAGCCGCTCTGGAGATTACAGGTTCACTTGCATATACCAATATTTAGTCATTTGATACTGCTTATGCTCAACTTTCATGTTCTTACTTTGATGCTTCAGGTCATGGCACTATGGTAACTCAATTTTCTTTTGAACACAGGGAACTTCTCAAGGGCCCACTGTATTATGCTACTACTATAACTTTTGCCACGTCTGTATTATGGAGAACCTCACCAGTTGCTATAGCACTTATATGCAACTTATGTGCTGGGGATGGTATGTTCATATATCTGCATTTCACTCTTTTGATCCTAGAATAAACACAGCATAATGTTTTAGTTCCTTGACATAGTTACTGGAAACTGTATGCCATTAATTTTCTCATCTTTCCTTTATCAAAGGAAAAAAAATCGTTAAATTTCTACATATTCCAAATAATGTCATACTACAAACATGATAGTTAGTTAATTGGCCCTGCTATGCTCATGTTGATTTATGCATTCCCAGGTATAGCTGATGTTGTTGGGAGACACCTAGGTAAAGAAAAGCTTCCATACAATCCCAACAAATCATATGCTGGAAGCATAGCAATGGCGATGGCTGGTTTTCTGGCCTCGGTTGGGTAATGTCTGACCTTTACTGAATTCTCAGTTGCCTCATCTTATTTTTAACCATTCAGTCTCATTTATTCAGGTATATGCATTACTTCCACACTTTTGGTTTTATTGAGGAAACATGGTACATGGCTTTAGGCTTCCTCGTGGTCTCTGTAGCTGCAACACTTGTTGAATCACACCCCATCAGTACAGAACTGGATGACAATTTGACTGTTCCTTTAACATCATTCCTAGTTGGTAGCCTCATCTTTTTGATGTATAGTCTCAAAGGACATATGACTTGTTTCTCCATCATGTTGTACTTATGTAAACGTTACTGAAATAATACTATAATTGTGAGAATCTGTACCGAGTTTGGATACTATGTTCACTTTTGTTTATCATCCATCAGTATACTCCTTTGGATTGTTAATAGGAGGAGTCAGTTTTAGGCTATGTGCTGGTCAAACTTTTCAAATGTTACCATTTATATATAATTATTTAGATTAAGTCATAAATTGATTTACATGATTTATAATATAAACTTTTTTTATTTAGAGATAACTAGTGAGGTGTCAAATTGAAGACAGTGTCAATATTCTTAAACGACTTATATTTCCGTCCAAAGGGAGTATATGTTTTAATATATCCAGTCACAAAGTCTTCTTTTGGACATAAATGCGGATAAACTTTAAAGTAACTGCTGCTTACATTGTTTTTAAGCACGTAGTTAGATTGCTTATATTCATTTGTGTAACTATGTTACCAAATAAATTAGCAACCAGAGTTGCCTTTGAGGGCCATGTTGTCGTGTTGGTGTCTAATATATGACCTGTGTTTGAGCCCTGAGTGAGTGAGTGAGCATGATCCTTTCGTATATTGGGCATCTTATTAGTTCTCTTGTTAATTAGGCAAGCTTACCCACATAGTCTTTTGAGGTCCTTTTGCTTTCCATCTTATAGCCCATCAGGCCATCACATTGCTCCAAATAAATGTCAGGAGGTAATTATAGTGATTATTTCATTTGTTTAAAAAAAGGCATTTGTTTCTCTCTCTAGGCACTCGTTCTGGTCAACCATCATCGGTTTCCCTCATCGAGAAATCTGTAACTTGTTTTTCTCCACTCTCAAGTGACAAGGCTCTTTCAACTCCATGCTGTGAGATATTAATGGGTGCAAATCAGTTCCCTTGTGCTGATGACTCAGCCGTGATGGCGTGATTATCTCAACTTGGTAGGTTGTTAAACCGGGGATGCTGTACCGGAGGTAGACATGCCTCCCAGAATTTCAGTGAACTCGCTAGTCGATTACGAACTCCATGTTGGCTTGTTGGTATTTTACATTCGCGTACTGTTGGATCGCGGATCAAATCATTACCCTATTGATAATTAATTCCTTGGACTTCGGCACAACCTACATTTGTGTAACAAATAGTTCACAAACCCAATTTGTGGTTACAAAAAACTGAACGGTGACATCCTGTTCCGGATGACACCCAATCCCTAGCTGTTTCTTCATGCTCACCCTAAACACAGGCACGCATCCTCCAATGCTTTTTATGAAAAAAAGATGAGGCCTCCGTTCTGATGATCTTTGAACGTGGAATATATGTACTACTCCGAATAATTCCAACTTTCGTTTTCCAACGGACTTCAGTTTCAGCTTCAATATTTATATCTCGAATAATTTTTTAAAAACTAGCTTCAAAGATCTTTCCAATGATACTAATTATGGTACTAATTGATAATATTTATTATTTATAAAAATTACCGGAACCGGCTGCGGTTATTTTGGGGACGGAGAGATTTCTACGTCCCAACGGACTTCAGTCTCAGCGTCAATTGCAAAAAGCTTTTTGCGAACGAAGGCTGCCAAGTTTGACCCGAACCGGCTCACGTTCCCACATTTCGTCCCCCACCACACGCTCGACCTTCACGGGCTGGCCCAAACATTTATCAAACTCAACCTGCACTAGATTAGCCCAAAATTCGCCATCTCAGCTCCATTTACCTAATTTTTTACTATTTAGCCCTATTTTCGAACTAATTCCTCTTTTGGACCCTCGGAGAAACCAATTGCAGATTTGGACCACGGCACTAGGCGCCGTGAATCATGGCGCCTATGGAACCCATCGGCGCCACAAATAATGGCGCCTAGTGTTCTGCCCTTGTCCAGCTTGGTCGCCTCGGTGGATCGGACGTGGCGGTCGGCGCCCATATCTTGGCGCCGACCTAGAATTCAAAACCGCCCGGCGTTTCTTCCTCTCTCTCTCTCTCTCTCCTGTTTTTTCTCTCCGCTGCTCGCTGTCCGCGTTGCGCCGCCGCCGCCCGCCGCCGCCGCCCACATTGCGCGCCGCTTGCACTGCCGCCCACCCGTCGGCACGGAGGAGGGAAGGAGGGAAGGCCGGCCGCCGTCGGTGCCGCCACCCCAAATGCTGCGACGCCGGCGGCAAGGAAGCTGCGCCGCCGCGGCCGTCCGGCCGCCGCCATCCGCCCGCCGCCGTCGAGGGTGCGCCTGCCGTCGTCCCCCGCCGCAGCCCGTTCGGGAGGCCGTGCCGCCTTCGCCGTCGTGCCACACACTGCGGTCTCCGGCCGGTGGCGGGCATTCCGCCAAGGCCTTCTCCCAGCCCGCCCGGCCCCGACGCCTGGGCCTTCTCCTCTCCGTCCGTTGCCAAACGCCTGGTGGCCATTTCCCCGCTTCACCGCCCGGCCGCCCTCCAGCAGCTGGTGGTGGCCAATTTGTTTAGCTGACCATTAGTCAATGTATAGTGTCTAGCAGTTATTAATTTTAGTTAGTTAAAAATTGTTTAAATGCCGATTTATAAATTAGTTAGCAATTTTATTGTTTGTCTTAAGTTCTTATTCAATTATTTTAGTTAGTTTATGCAAATATAGTGACCAAATGTAGTTATAAATGTAAAATTAGTGTGCAATTTTATTGTTTGTCTTAGTTCTTATTCAATTATATAACTTAGATTTATTATTATTATTATTATTATTATTATTATTATTATTATTATTATTTATTATTATTATTATTATTATTATTATAGTATGTATATATATTATGCAAAATTATTATTATTATTATTGTTATTATTATTTTATTATCCATTATTATTATTATTATTATTATTATTATTATTATTATTATTATTATTATTATTATTATTATTATTATTATTATTATTATTATTATTATTATTATTATTATTATTATTATTATTATTATTATTATTATTATTATTATTATTATTATTATTATTATTATTATTATTATTATTATTATTATTAGTAGTAGTTATATTTGCTGGAATGCAAATTTAGAGACTAAAGTGTAGGTTGTTAGTAAATGTACTTAGAAATTTTAGTCTAATACTTAATAGTAGTTGACAGGGGGATTGTAAGTATTACTTGACAGTAGGTAGTTAGTAATTTCATGACCAACTAAGTAGGTAGTAGTTAGTACTTAGGTAGTATTTAGTACTTAGTTTTTTTAGCAGTGTCTTATGATCATTATTATTTTGGATGATTTAGATGGATATTTTATTAACCCTACACCATGGCGGCACAATTCAAAGAGATGGTTTTGGAAATATCACATTTGCTAGCATGCGAACCGTGTCTGTGTTGCTTAGTGAGAGGCCTTCATTCATTGACTTAGTTGGTCGGGCTCGGCACGAGCTGCGGTGTCATGGAAACGATGAAGAAATTCATCTTGAGGGTGTTCTCCACTTTGGTGCAAAGGAATCACTTTCAAGTAGGATGGTCCCAATCAGCTCGGAGGATGAGTTGCGAGTTTTTGTGAGATCAATTATGAGGACTCCATATCAATTTTTGGATGTATATGTCGGGGAAGAAGTCCATTGATCCCACCCCTCATGGGTACTCACCGCCTCATCACGGATATTCACCACATGAAGGGTATTCCCCTCCAATGGATAATCCGGCCGTTGAACCTCCTCCTCCGGCTCCCCGAGAGGTGGAAAATGTGGTGGTGGGAGATGCTGAATCTGCTCCCAATGAGGAAGGAGTTTGTCATCAAGTTGTAGGGGAACGCCCTAACGAAGATGTTATTCCTCCTCCTCGGGGGGATCCCTTTGACCAGGGAACATCCTAGTAAGTGTTGTAATAACATCCTCCTCTTCTTTCATTCTCGGTCGCTGCATTTGTCATGTACTAAAACACAACCATTTTCTATGTTGTGTAGGAGACAATAATGATAATGTAGGCTGCCCTCCTATGCCACATTCAGCTTGCGGGGCCTCCAATAGTGTTGATGTGCAATTAGAGGATGATGAGGAGCCTTATGGGGAAGCTAGAGCTGTTCATTCGATGATGATCGTCCCGTTCCTCCATTATCGAAACAAGAGAGACAATTCCTTAGGCAATTACGTCCGATCGGGATCCAGCCCGGTTCATGAGTTTAGCGACCTCGGTCATTCTCATCGGGCGTTTGCACATGGCCGGGACGATGAGCTATTAGAGGCTCCCGAGGATGAGGGAAGCATTGAAATTAAGAAAGGAATGATTTTCAAGGACTTGCCCACATTGAAAAGGTGGCTCTGAGGGCTATCTTTGTGAAAAGAAAAAGGCCTTTTAGAGTGAGGCATTCTTATGTTCAGCGGGCGGTACAATTGTCATATGCGAGGATGTCCATTGCGAGTGGAGGGTATGTGCTCGTAAAACGTAAGGACACGGGAAAGTTCAAGATCACTACAATAGTTGGTCCACACTCTTGTGCCGAATCAAATCTTGATGCGAAGCATCGGCAGCTTACCTCCACTTTGTTAGCAAAATCAATTATGAACATGTTGAAGGGTCAGCCCAATTTGAAGGTCAACTCAATTATAGAGTTTGGCTTTAAGGTCTTTGGCGGATACAAGATAACATATGGGAAGGCATGGAGGGCAAAAGCGGCATGCATGGAAGATGATATATGGGGATTGGAAAGAGGGGTATGAGAAGTGCCCGGAATTGTTCAATGCAATGAAAGCCGTTAATCCAGAATGCATTTTGAGTACATACCGAAACCAAATGAATGGAAGGATGGCGGGGAAATATTCTTTAAAATTGCATTACGGTGCTTTCCCCGGCGTCGAGGCCTTTAGACATTGTCGCCCCGTGCTATCCATTGATGGCACATTCCTTCTTAACAAGTACATGGGCACACTCTTGGTAGCCATTTCTTGTGATGCTTGATAACGCATTGGTTCCGTTGGCGTTTGCTTTGGTAGAGAGGGAGAACAGAGATAGGCGGGGATGGTTTTTTGCGGCTTGTCGGGATACATGTTATAGGGCCATCTAGGGAGGTTGGTGTAATCTCCGATAGACATCAAGGCATATTAAGTGCCGTGCGGGGAGCGAGATTCCGGGGTATGCACCTCTCCACCACCGTTGGTGTACTCGCCACCTTGCGAGAGAACTTAATGAGGAAGGATGGGACTAAGGATAATTTCCCTCTCTTTGAAGAGGTTGCTCGCATGCTTGAAGTGAGTAGATTTGAAGAGAAATTGGAGAAGCTCAAGATTGCTACAAACGCAGAAGGGAGGCAATGGTTGACGAGGATTAATGAGGGAGCCCGAGAAATGGACAAGGGCACATGACTCGGGTGGTTGGAGGTTTGAGTTTCGGACTAGCAACATGGCCGAAGTCATTTAACAATGTGCTTAAGGGTATACGTGCCATGCCGGTCAATGCTATCGTGCGGTTCACCTTTTACGTGGCTAGTTGCATGGTTCAATGAAAGGCACGCTACCGCAATGGCACTCTGAGCAACCGGCAAAGATGGGCACCTAAACCGACACTACATCTAGAGAAGGCCAAGCAATTAGCTCGTGACCATACTTGTCCATTGCTTTGATCATAGCCAAGGGAGGTATGAAGTGACGTAAAACCACGGCACTCATGTAGATGGTGAGTCGAGGCCGCCCGAGGAGTTACATTGTGGTGCTCATAGATTTCTCATGTCGGTGTGGCAAACCAAAGGCGTGCCACTTTCCATGCTCTCATTACATTGCGGCAGGCTTTGCATCGGAACTATGCGTGCGAGGAGCAGGATACCAAGGGAGTTTAGTGTAGATAGCCTTGTGCGTACATGGTCTCCTCGTTTTGAGCCTTACTTGGGCCAGTCACGGTGGCCACCGTACATGGGGCCCAAATACATTGCGGACCCATCCCGCCGTTGGGACAAGCGTGGCACTAGGAAGAGAAGCGGTACAAGATGGTCATGGATCGGGTTTCCGGAAGGACACGCCAGCGGTAGAGCAACCCCATTTATTACTGACCCTGAGCCGAGCCAATGTGGAAAGTGTGGGAGGGTGGGACACAACTCATGTACATGCCATTGGCCACTTAGTCAGGTAGAAATCAGAGACATATTAGTTATTTGTTTTTCTATCTGTTATTTGTTTTGACCGTATGTTCTATTATTCTCTTGTTAGTTTGTATACATATTAGTTACATTATTGCTGTAGTATGTTATATTCTGCAATTTCTAATACTAATTTCAATTTCAGGATGGAGCCGTTCCCCCTACTGGAGCCGTACTACGAGGAGAAGCACCGAGGACGACGAATAGCAGAGGGGGAGGTATTTAGCTCATCTATCTTCATGGTTTCCTACCTTCTATTCATGTATGTTTGACGTATTTTTGACAATGCATGTAGGTGCTGCCCCCTCTTCGTCCACGAACCCATGACAAGTTCGGGGAGATGCGGTACGACGACAAGTACACTCCTCTCTTGCAGAGGGCTGGCCTAGATGTCGTATCGTATCAGGTGCGCCGTGGGTTGCCTACCATCAACCCGGGGGCGATCACAGCGTTGGTTGACAGGTACAAGCACAGACATGCAAATGGAGTCACATACGTTTGAATTGTTTGATCGTTAACATATGTTCTAATTTTGTTTTGTAGGTGGAGGCCCGAAACTCATACTTTCCACCTCCCTTGTGGTGAGATGACGGTCACGCTGGAGGACACTCAAAAGTTCATGGGTCTAAGCATGCGGGGGCGTCCAGTTACCGGGCACTGCAGGTCCGATAATTGGAAGGATAGAGTGGCGGCCTTCCTTGGGAGAGAGCTGCCTGCCACCGCTGCCCGCACCTCTGGAGTACCTCTCTCTTGGTTAAGGGAGAGCTTTGGTGAGTGTCCGGTGGATGCAGACGAGCTGACAGTCAGGAACTACTGTCGTGCCTGGGTCCTCCACTTGTTTGGGTGTGTCCTTTTCCCTGACGGACCGGAGACATCGTCGTCTTGGATGTACCTCCCTTGCCTCACCGGCCGGGACATGGCGGGGAGGATACTGATTGGGCCTCCACAGTGCTTAGCTTCTTGTATCGCAACCTTTGTGAGGCTTGTAGTCGGTCTTCGGGCAATTCGACGATTGGAGGTTGCGTGTACACGCTCACCGTGGATGTGGAGTCGACTCCCAGTTGGTAGCCCTGATTCTTCAGGCTCGTCCCTGGTTTGAGGTGGGCAACCCGCGACACCGGCCGACGGTTGCTTACCAATGTGGGACTAGGTAGAGGTGCCACATGCTAGGAGGGGTCGGGCTTACATTGAGTACTCCAACGAGATTGACAACCTTACGGCCTCGATGGTAAGTTTGCT